>QJPP01002098.1:0-119212 GCA_003996215.1 Jaltomata sinuosa | reverse complement strand
TTCATCTACGTGAAAACAGTATGCGTGCTGGTCACGTATCATGCTGGTCACGTATCTCCACTTCAATAGGGTCGATGTAATTCTTATCCGGGTGTTGGATCATTGAGGAAAGAGTAGCCAAAGCATCAGCGAACTCGTTTTGAGCCCGGGGGACATGTTTAAACTCAATCTTTGTAAACCTTTTGCTCAGCTCCTTTACACATTCTAGATAAGGAAGGATCTTGACATTCTTGGTGGCCCATTCTCCTTGTACCTGATGAACCAATAGGTCAGAATCACCTATTACCAAAAGCTCTTTGATGTTCATGTCCACAGCCATCCTAAGTCCGAGAATGCATGCTTCATATTCTGCCATGTTGTTTGTGCAAGGGAATCTAATCTTGGCTGAGATTGGGTAGTGCTGACCCGTTCTTGAAACCAAGACTGCTCCGATTCCGACTCCTTTGAAATTCGATGCCCCATCGAAGAACAATCTCCATCCATCATATGACTCTGAGATGTTCTCCCCTGCAAAAAACACTTCTTCATCGGGGAAGTAAGTCATGAGCGGTTCATAATCTTTATCCACCGGATTTTCTGCGAGGTGATCGGCCAAAGCTTGTCCTTTGACGGCCTTCTGTGTCACGTACACAATATCGAACTCACTCAACAAAATTTGCCACTTTGCTAATTTCCCTGTAGGCATCGGTTTCTGAAAGATGTACTTGAGTGGATCCATTCTTGAGATCAAGTACGTGGTGTATACCGACAGGTAATGCCTCAACTTTTGTGCAATCCAAGTCAAGGTGCAACACGTTCGCTCTAACAAGGTATATCTTGCCTCGTATGGTGTAAACTTCTTGCTCAAGTAGTAAATAGCTTGCTCTTTCTTTCCTGTGTCATCGTGTTGTCCTAACACACATCCAAATGCTCCATCCATGACGGATAGATACAGCAGCAATGGTTTTCCGGGCTCTGGTGGAACCAATACTGGCGGGTTGGACAAGTACTCCTTGATTCTGTCAAAAGCTTTTTGGCATTCCTCCGTCCATTCTGTGGCGGCATCTTTCTTTAGTAACTTGAATATGGGTTCACAGATCACTGTAGACTGAGCTATGAAACGACTGATGTAATTGAGTCTCCCCAAGAAGCTCATCACATCTTTCTTGGTCCTGGGGGGAGGTAACTCTTGAATCGCCTTTATTTTTGATGGATCCAATTCTATGCCTTTCCTGCTGACGATGAAACCCAGTAGCTTTCCGGCGGGAACTCCGAATGCGCACTTTGCTGGATTCAATTTCAAATTGTATCTCTGCAACCTCTCAAAGAACTTCTATAAATCCTGTAGGTGGTCTGAACTCTTCTTGGACTTGATAACGACATCATCTACGTACACTTCAATCTCCTTGTGAATCATATCATGAAAGAGGGTAGTCATGGCCCTCATATAGGTTGCGCCAACATTTTTGAGTCCAAATGGCATCACCCTATAGCAATATACTCCCCATGGAGTGATAAATGCTGTTTTCTCCGCATCATCTTCATTCATCAGTACTTGGTGATATCCTGCAAAGCAATCGACAAACGATTGCAACTCATGCTTTGCACAATTGTCAATGAGTATGTGAATGTTTGGGAGAGGAAAATTATCCTTGGGACTAGCTTTATTTAGATCCCGATAGTCTACACATATCCTGATTTTCCCGTCCTTTTTTGGCACTGGCACGATATTAGCCAACCATGTGGGGTAATTAGTAACTCTCACAACATTTGCCTGGATCTGCTTAGTTACCTCCTCCTTGATTCTTAAACTTAAATCAGGCTTGAACTTCCTAGTCTTTTGCTTCACAGGCGGGCAGGAAGGATCAGTCGGCAGCTTGTGTGAGACGATATCGATACTTAATCCTGGCATGTCATCGTAGGACCAAGCAAACACATCAACATATTGTTTGATCAATTCAATCAATTCTTGCTTTCTTTCGTCTTCCAAGTGTATGCTGACTCGTACTTCTTTCACCATTTCTTCATTTCCCAAGTTGACAACCTCGGTTTCCTCCATGTTGGGCTTTTTCTGACTTTCAAGTTGTTCGATCTCCTGAGGTAGATTTTCAAGCATCATGCTTTCATCGTATTCTTCATAGTCCTTCTCATGACTCGTACTTTGCTCAATGGATTCGTTACATGTCATAACCGTTGTACGATGATTTTTACTAATATTAGCGCTGAAAAGTATGAAAGGTGAGTAAAAAATAAATAGTTATTTTAAATTTTAAGAAAAATAAAGACTTTTTATTAAAAAGCAGTCTAGCTTTTCAGAAGAGGCAAGTAGCAAAAAAGGCTTAGGCATGATTCAAGCCTCAATTGATCATGCAAAAACATTTTGAAATAAAACTACGTTTCCACACTACCAGGACTCCTGTCGAAACAGGGACGGGCTGATGGTCCAGTTCTGCAAGACTTCTCCAGGCTCGGCATCACGGATGGTCAGCTTCTTGATGTCTTTCTCCAGTCCATCGTCGGTCATGGCCACGAATAGATTTCCTATTCCCTCAATGACGTCTTCATCAACTGCTTCATCTGGGATTAGGACTTGTCCTGGCACGAACACTACTGCCCCAAACTTTGCACTGTGGACTCCTCCTGAAGTAGGCTTATACCCTAGCCCGGCGGTACCTTTCTGATGTTTTAGCTGGATTGGTTCAATTATACCGTCATCCTTAGGTCCGAGCCCTGTCTTTTGTTTATACCCATATTTCAACATCTCTGACGCAACCATCTTCGCTGCTCTCGACATCTCTATCTTTACAGGCTCTACCTTCTCATCAATTCTTACGGCTTGCATGATCTCCAGAGCATGGAAAGCGGCTCCATCCAATTCTTCGATGATTGGAACGGAATTCACGGAATAGATGGGGTGACTGAGCTCCCCGTGAATGGTAACTTCTGTGCGACCCCACTCGAACTTCACACACTGATGAAGCGTGGAGGGAACTGCTCTTGCCATATGGACCCATGGCCTTCCTAGTAACAAGTTGTAGTTGGACGTAACATCCATCACTTGAAATAAGATGGTGAATTCAGCTGGACCTACTTGCAATGTGAGATAAATTTCTCCAATGACGCTTCTCTGCGCGCCGTCAAAAGCTCTCACCTTCACACGACTTTCCCTTATCTCTCCCATATTCACACCTAAATCTCTCAGTGTGGTGAAAGGACAAATGTTGCATCCAGAACCGCCGTCGATCAAAACTCTAGTCACGATCTTATCACAATATTTGACCGCGATGTGAAGTGCTTTGTTGTGGCCAACCCCTTCTGCTGGTAGTTCATCATCATGGAAAGAGATTTTGTTCACTTCCACCATTTTTCCAATTGTTGCAGCCAATGTGTCACTTGTAGTTTCTTTTGGTACGCTAACTCCACTCAGAACTTGTACCAAAGCGTTCCTATGGGCTTCAGAACTCATTAGTAAGGACATAATGGAAATGTGGGATGGTGTCTTCATTAGTTGTTCCTCGATTGAGTAATCTTTAGACTGCATCTTCTTCCAAAATTCTGTGGCTTCTGTATCAGTAACATTCTTCTTTGGATTTTGTTCTTTCCCGGGAACCCCTCGATTTAGATCCTCCAGGGTATAACACCTTCCCGACCTAGTCATT
This sequence comes from Jaltomata sinuosa, assembly GCA_003996215.1. NCBI lineage: Eukaryota > Viridiplantae > Streptophyta > Magnoliopsida > Solanales > Solanaceae > Jaltomata > Jaltomata sinuosa. The sequence goes on along the minus strand of QJPP01002098.1, from coordinate 115,574 downwards.
CCGTGAGCCACAGCAGCGTCTATCATTCTGCCTTTGGCTCCCGTCCGATAGTCCCATGGGACTGCTTTAGTGTCATAGTCAGGCTTTCCAGCGGCTATAGTGGTTACCACAACTCTCGGTAGGTAGGTTTGAATAGTCAAAGGTTCTCTCAACTGAACTGTGATAAAGGGTTGCGCTGGAGATGTGGCGGCAACTTCTTCTGTGTTCCAGATAGGCACGATATTCCCTTCCAGGTCATACTCTTCCTCTAGGGTAATCATGTTGACTCCTCGATTCTCATGATTTGGTAGAGGATTGTTGTTCACATTTGGAGGAGTATCGGTGCATTTAATTACTCCTTTTCTGATAAGAGACTCGATCTGGTTCTTCAAGCTAAAACACTCCTCCGTGTCATGTCCTTGGATTCCCGAGTGGTATGCACATCGCTTATTTCCATCAAAGCTTCGTGGTATCGGATCAGGGATTCTTCCCTCAATCGGCTGCAACAAACCTGCTACCCTCAACCTTTCAAACAATTAAGCCAAAGGCTCGGCAATAGGAGTGTAGGTGCGGGTATTTCTGGCTTCAAAATTAGGACGTGGTCTTGGTGCATATGCTGGCCTATTTTGGTGAACTGGAGCTTGGACAGGGGCATACGGCTTCGGTGGATTTTGGTGTGCTGGAGCTCGAGGTGGATTATAGTGTGGCTGGGTACTATATACTGGAATATGTGCGATAATTTAGGAGTTGTTAGGGTATCGGTAGGATGATCCTCCGTGCTGGTAGTAAGGTGTGACGGCTGAGATGTCTTCCTTCTTCTTCTTGATACCACCAAGGGAACCTGACTGTATGGCCTTGCTTGCGGCTTGCAGTGCGACCATAGACTGAATCTTTCTGGACTTAATACCTTCCTCAATGAAGTCTCCCATCTTGACCAAGTCAGCGAATTTTTGGCCCATCATTGACATCATTTTGTCGATGTAGACGCCTTCCTGAGCTCGGATAAAGTACTTAGAGAGTTCATTTTCGTCAAGTGGGGGCTGGATCCGAGCAGCCTCGGTCCTCCATCTCCATGAATATTCTTGAAATGATTCAGATGGCTTCTTTTGTATGTTAGCAAGTGAGTGTCGCGCCCTATTTTGAACTGGCCAAAATATGCTTGCAACATCCGGCTCTTTCTGCCTTTGTTTTGGAAAAGGGTTTAGAGTCGCCACCTAAATTTTAGGAAACTTAGGAAAACCATTTTTTAATGTAAAACTCTGTTTTTAGTCTGCGAAAACGTTTGAGATTCTGAGTAAGAGTTTTGGTTACTCGAAGGGAAGGTGTTAGACACCCTTCAGAGCCTATCCGAAGATAGTCCTTAAACTCAGTTTTAGAAACATATTTGGGAAAATTATTTGCTCATTATTTGCTAAAAGGTGATAAAAACATGGTTTATTAATTTAAAGAAAAACTCAAAGTATATGACACATGCCACTACAATAGGCAAAAATATAAAATATACTTATGGTAAAAAGATGAAACATATGTACGTATATGTCAAAATATATGAAAGTTTAATAGCAATAATTAAAGTATGTAAAACTTTATGATTTATAAGAAATATATATACTTAAAAGCTATGTAAAAAGATGAAGATATTATTTATAATAAATATGTCTTTGTAAAGTAAAATATATGTAGTTCTTAAAGTTTGAGAAAGTTTATGACATGTTTATTAAAAGGAAGTAAAGATGACGTATGTATATTTAAAATATAGGAAATCATGTGAAAAGTATATTATTTTAAAAAGATTTGGATAAGTAAAAGTATGTAAGAAATATATTGGTAATAGAGAAAAAAAAGATATAAGAGGAAACCATATTTGTTTTGTAAATATATTTCATGTAAAAGAACAATTTGAAAATTGAGTAGAGAAACGAGAATTATTTGTTTTCATGTAAGGGAGACTTTTATTCGTAAGGTAAAAAAAAATGAACATGCATTGAATACGAAAGAAAATATTATGTACGTGAAATGTAATTGTGATAAAAATAATATATGTGTAATTTAAATAGGAAGAAGGGTAAATAAAAATATAAATATATATACCTTGTAGTAGATAGCATATGACATATACACCTTGTGTTTTTAGGCCTCAAAAATCTGAAAATCTGAAAATATATATATAGAGTATAGCAAAATACTTGTAAAATATTGGTGTTAGAATAAGAGAATACATAAATTACTAATAAATATAAAGGAGGCTTGCCTAAATTAGATAAAGCATTTTATAATTTAAAGCCTAAGAATGACTAACTATTGGTGTGAAATAAATTGAATCGCTAATTAATGCTTTTGAAAATCTACCGCGAGTTATTTGGAACAAAGTCCTTCTTGAAACGAAGCCTAAGTTAGTTAATAAAAAATCTGCACTATTCACCATTTATCACTACTATTTTTGAAAGTGTTTAAACACTAATTTTAAAGGATTTAAAAGGGAAATTAGAAATATTTGCCTAGGCTAAAGGAATGAAGGAAAACTCTTTCAAAATTTCAAACTAAATATCCTAATCAAACCAAATGGTAAGCCGAAGGATAAATGTTAATCGAAGTCACAAAGAAAAACACATATCCAAATAATACAAGGTTAGTTAAACAAATTCAAATAATAAGAAAAACATATAGAAAATAAAGGGCTAAGTATATTAAGTTCCTTTGGAGGAATTAATCTCCTAGTGAGTGACTCCGAAACACCGCGATGGTTCCTAATAGTTGTTCGACCCAAAACATATTTGGGCCGAGATTGAGTTTCAAATGAGAACTCCAACTCTCCGGGGTGTACATGAAACAAAGAAAGGTGATAAGGATTAGTAACTTGCATAACAAAGTTTACAAAAATATAGAAATATGCCAAACTTAACAATAAAGTGATAAAGAAAACAAACATGCTATTTGGTAAATACACAAGAATATATGAAAGACGACATGTAACCATATTTGCTTCATTTTTAGCAAATGATCGAATTTATTTGACTAGAGCACAAACGAACTAACATGAGATGATTATCCGAAAAGAACTTAGGCAAAACGAACATTTTCAACACTAGTCGATTATTGGAAAACAAAGTACACAACAAGTAGCAATATAAAACTTTATTATTATTTATTTCAAATAAAGAAAGTAGTTATGAAACAAAACACTTCAAAAAGATAAGACTAACAACCGGGAGATTAAAGGAGAACCAAACTACTACGTTGGCTTATAATGAGTTCCTTAAGCTAATATTCCCGAAATTGATCCCGAGTTAAAACCAAAATAATGAAAATACGGGCAGCCCTCTTCTTCTAACAAATGCACACTAAATCAACCACTTTTTACTAGGATTAAGGTGTCTTGAAGAAAAGTTAGATCGCAAGCAAGACCACAATGTTTTACAAACGCCGGAAATATAATCATAATATGTATATTCCTACTTTAAACAAACGTTTTCGGGACTAAAAAAAAATGACAAACCTATTGAAACCTTTACCTTAAGAATTTAAACTTCAAGAAACTTAAACATGGCATACATACACCTTTTCCGATTTAAACAAAATCAGCCCCCTAATTGATTAAAACAAGACGGGACGATTACATACTCTTACAACTCAATCCGTAAGGGAAAACAAAAAGAAAACTCAACTTTTATGAAGAGTAAACATTGATCCTAATCTCTAGTTATGCAACAAAAGTAGCCATGTTCATTTGAAGACTTGGAGCCTCTTGAAAATTATTTCAAGTTGAATCAAGATTACAAATAGTTTACAAAGCATACCATGGACTATAGATACAACCATATCACAAACTTGTTCAAATTGATTAGAAAATACCTTAACAGTGGGTTTCTAGCTTATTCAAATCACCCTTTAAAAAAAACTCAAGTTGCAACCTCTATATTTACGTGGTAAAACGAAACAAAACCAACAAACCAAACGTATAAAGAAATCTCAAACACATGGTTAATCACCTCTCAAAGGTTAAAATTTGCATAATCCTTTCCATACTAAGGTAGAAAGTAAAAAAAAATCTCACTTTAGGTAGATGACTTAGCTAAAGACATAACCAAACAATTGACGACTTCGAACGAGCAAGTTGAAATATTTCGTAGTTTAAAGCTTGTAGAGTTCCTTTTAAACTAAAGTCAAGAGTTGGAAATTTCATTTAAAGTAAACGACTAATCCAAAACACAATTAACATAAGTGCCAAATTCAAATATTTAAGCTAAACATTACAATGATCTTGTAATAGACAACTAACCATACTAAAAAAAATCTTCAAACCTCATAGGAATTCTTCAAGCTAAATTACAAGTTTTAAAGCTTTACAAACACATAATTCCAATCCAATGACACTAACGACCAAAGAAACTGATTCAACATAACCCGAACAAAACCAACTTTAAAATCCACATTCACAAACAGATGATCAAACAGCCAACCCCATTCAAAATATCAAACCAAGTCTTGAATTGTAAACACTTCATAATCACATAAGCTAAACCAAACGTCCAGAAACTGATTTTCGTTTCACATTTTAACGCCTAAAATCAGCCAAACATGAACAACCCAAACTCACACGAATCAATGGATCACAAAACTAAACATAAAGTAATTAGACGGGATAGGATTTACCTTGTGTTGGGCAGCGATTGAGGCCGTCAAATGTTGAGTTTCAAACTAGCGACTTTCGAATCCGACTCCGGTTATCCGAATAGCAAACGAAAACAATCAGGAAGCAAAACGAGTAGTGAGTATATGGAAATCAACAATGAACAACCAGAGAAACAATTTCTAGTGAGCTGTTGATATTTTTTTTTTGATTTCCGCCCGTCTGTGTGTGTGTGTATATTTCGTGCGTCTGTTTCTGTGTGTGTTCCCTCCGTGTGTGTGTGTTCTTCTGTTCTTCTTTTTTGTGTCTGTGTGTGATAAAAAAAAAATGGGGTCCTAAATCTGTTCTTTTTCGTCCTTTTATAGCCGAAATTTTGGGGCTCAAACGGCTCTTTCCAAGAATTCAAAATTTGAATTCTTGGAAAGCCAAGTTGCAAAAGGAAATGATGAAAATCAGAGAAAAAGGAAGATGAGATGCCTACCTTTTCAGGCGGATGGTGATGGGTCGGAGGCGGTGGAGGTAGACAGTCGGGCAACGGCTGGTTTCCTCTTTTCCGAGGTCTGCAACCGGCGGTGGCGACCTTTTCGAGGCTACCAAAAGCCTCCGAAAAGGGGAAGGGACGTTGTGAGGTGACGGGAGAGGGTGTGGTCGCCGTTTGCCCGCAAAATCCAGCGGGTCTTTGGGGTTTGGGCGGCGGCAGCAGGGTATGGGGGTGGGGGTTGTCGGTGGTGTTGGAGGCTGAAGTGAGGGGTATGTTTGTTTTGGGTGAAATGGAGGAGAGAAAGTGAATTAGGGTGGGTTTAGTTGAGAGGAATTTGGGCCGGGTCAGGGGTTTTGGGCTGGGTCGGGTGGTTGGGTAGTGGGTTAGGAGTTTTGGGCTGAAACAAATAAGGGTCTGGCCCAAAAATTTGGGTAAATGGATTAATTTGGTAGAAAAATATGATTTTCCCTAGTAGTTTTCCCATTTAATTAATTTAACGATGCTTCTTTTATCCTAATTAATTTTCCAATACGTACATAGTTGATCAAGAAATAATTTTGATACGCGTAATCGCAATCCTCAATTGATAGAACAATATTTAGGAAATGTTATAGCGATACGATAAAATTTCATTTAGAATAAAAGTTACTATACCAATAACTTGTTAAAAAGAAAGAAATTATAAAATATTTTTGGGATGATTTTATAAGATGCAATATTTTAGTAATTATTATTATAAAAAATAAAGGAAACCATTTTAAAAATGATTATTGGTGCCAAAATTTATGAAAAATTAATATAGAAATAAGAAAATTATTTTTGGAAAAAGTCCTCGGGATTAAGAAGCATATAAAAATTAATTATGGGAAAAAGGAGGGCCAAAATTGGGTGTCAACAATCATAATTCTTAAAAAGCTCAAGCCATCTCCTTTGACGCAGATTCAATTCCTTTTGAGAGAATACATACTGAAGACTCTTATGATCGGTGAATACATCTACATGCACACCATATAAGTAATGTCTCCAAATCTTCAAGGCAAAGACCACGACTGCTAACTCAAGATCATGAGTAGGGTAGTTCTTCTCATGAATCTTAAGCTGTCTCGAAGCATAATCAATCACCTTACCACGCTGCATCAAAACACAATCCAATCCAATTCTAGAAGCATCACAATACACAACAAAGTCATTCGAACCCTCGGGTAGGGTCAACATTGGTGTTGTGGTCAACCTAATCTTCAATTCCTGAAAGTTCTTCTAACAAAATCATACCACTGAAACTTAACCTTCTTCTGAGTCAATCGGGTCAAAGGGGCAGCAATGGAAGAAAATCCCTCCACAAATCTCCTGTAGTAACCAGTTAAACCCAAAAAACTCCTAATATCAGACGGGAAAGTGGGTCTAGGTCAGTTCGTTACTGCCTCAATCTTTTGAGAATCAACTCGAATACCATCTCTAGTCACAATATGACCCAGAAAAGCAACTAACTGCATCCAAAACTCACACTTGCTAAACTTAACAAACAATTGCCGATCCTTGAGAGTTTGCAACACAACTCTCAGATGGTCCGCATGCTCCTCCTCACTCCGAGAGTAGATAAGAATATCATCAATGAAAACAATCACAAACATATCCAAATACTGTTTAAACACATGATTTATCAAATTCATAAAGGCTGCAGGAGTATTCATTAGACTAAAAGACATAACCACAAATTCATAATGACCATACCGAGTTCTGAAGACCATCTTTGGAATATCACACTCTCTAACACGAAGCTGATAATAACTGGATTTAAGGTCGATCTTGGAGAAGAAACTAGCACCCTGAAGTTGATCGAACAGGTCATCAATCCTAGGAATGGGATACTTATTCTTAATTGTAACCTTGTTCAATTGATGGTAGTCGATACACATCCTAAGAGAACCATTCTTCTTCCGCATAAACAAAACTGGGGTACCCCATGGAGAAATGTTAGGCCTGATGAAACCCTTATCAAGAAGATCCTTCAATTGATCATTTAACTCTTTAAGTTCCATGGGAGCCATTCTATAGGGAGGAATAGAGATAGGATTTGTATCTGGAAGGAGATCTATTCCAAAGTCGATCTCTCGCTCAAGAGGGACTCCGGGTAAATCTCCGGGAAACACTTCTGGAAACTCATTCACAACAGGAACAGACTGAAGGGATGGGGTTTCGGACTCCGTGTCCATAACCCAAACTATATGATAAACATAACCCTTAGAAATCATCTTTCTAGCCTTAAGATAAAATATGAAATGACCCTTCGAGGATGGAGGACTACCTTTCCACTCTAAGACAGGTTCATTTGAAAACTTGAAACTGACAACTCGAGTACGACAATCAACCAAGGCATAACAAGCATACAACTAATCCATACCAAGAATAATATCAAAATCAGTCATCTCCAACTCTACTAGATCCGCTGAAGTGACTCTATGAAGGACTGAGATAGGGCAATTTTGGTAGATTCTTTTGGCTAGGACTGACTCACCAACAAGAGTAAAAACACAAAAGGGTTCTAAAAGCAACTCAGGACGAATTTCAAATTTGCATGCCACATAAGGGGTCACAAAAGATAAGGAGGTACCGGGGTCTAACAAAGCATACACATCAAAAGAGAAGACTCTCAACATACTAGTAATAACATCCGGTGAACTCTCCTGGTCCTGTCGCGAGGACATAGCATAAAGACGATTCTGGCGCTGACTACCAGAACTAGAAGAAGTGCCCTGTTGGGCTGGTCGACCTCCTGGAGCTGCTAGGGCAGACTAAGTCCTGCTACCAACCTGTCCCTTCTTAGCTGAAGGGCAATCTCGAATCCTGTGACCAACCTGACCACATCCATAACAGCCCTCTCTACCGGCTAGACACTCACCGGGATGATTCTTTCCACACTTGGTACAAATGAGGCAGGAAGGCCCCTTTGCACCACTCCTATGAGAATAAGAGCCTGCATCTCTACCAGACTTATCATGACGAGGCCTGGAGGCCTGAGAAGGAGCACTAGCGGTAGAATGTACAAGTCCTGATGACCTCTTCTGAATGGAAGATCGATGCCCGCCTCCGGACTTCTGATGGCTAAATCTCGAACCCTCAGACCTGACCCTTTTGTTCTCCTCAGCCATCTCCCTAAGCTTGTCTCCCTCGATCTGGTGAGCATGAGTCATAAGTCTGGAGATACTCATGTCGCTCAACAGCATAGCAGATCTACACTCCTTCTCCACCAAATCTGATACCCCATAGATATACTTGCTCATCTGATCCTGTGGGTCAGCCACCATAGCAGGAGCATATCTGGAAAGCTGAGTGAACCTCAACCCCTACTCCTGCACAGTTATGGATCCCTGTCTCAAGTTTACAAACTCCTCGGCCTTCGCTTGCCTTAACTCCCTCGGGAAGAACCGATCAAGGAAAAACCTCTCAAAATACTCCCAAGTCATAGGGACCATGTCCCTAGCCCTAGCTTACTTCCATTGCGTGAACCAGATATGAACTACATCCATGAGTTGATAGGATGCCAACTCGACACTATCAACACCAGCCACTTGCATCACATCAAAGATTTTCTTCACTTTATAGATAAAATTTAGTGGATCCTCACTCACTTTCGAACCCCAGAACTCAGGTGGGTTCATATGGATAAAATCACGAACTCGAGCTGCTACCCCACCTTGAAGATGGACGGGAATAGGAGCCGGCTGGTTGGCCTGAGCGGCCATAGTCTAGGCTAGCATATGGATGGCGTTCCTGAACTCCTCATTCGTGACCTCAGGGGCTGGAACTTGAGGAGCAGCATTTCGAGCGGCTCGATGAGGCATAGCACATCGAGGCATAATCGAAAACATACAAGGAAAGGATTAGAGGAATATTAAAGTTAAACTCTATCGCACGATATGATAATGAAAGAAGTAAAGTTTTTCTAAGATATCTCATAGCTTCCCTATCATAAGTGTGGCGCGGTTCACACACATGAAAAAGGCTCTACTTGATGCAGCTTTCAGACATCCTAGGACTCTTGAACCTGAGACTCTGATACCAAATTTGTCACGCTCCAAGGCTACCCCCTTGACGTAACACTGGACCTAGGATCACAAGTGCCCCCAAGCTAACCCTTGATCATAGCATAACTCAGATAAATCAGTAGATAAACAGAAGTATAATAGGAAAATCCAAAGTCAAATGTATAGTTAATCAAGTCAAATAGGATTACAAAACAAAAAGGAGACTCGAATAATGTCTATGTCTGAAAGCCTCTAACTGTCATAAAGAGTTGCTGGGACAAGACCCCAGCTAACTCAAAATCTGAAATGAAAGCATAAAGATGAACGCTCTAACTCTAGTCCTCAAATAATGAGGACTCACCAATAATCAACTGAATGTTTGGTGTAGTCTAGCCACGAGTCTGAGGGCAGCTGCCTGAATCTGCTTTGTAAAAGGATGCAGCGCAAAATGTGTCAATACTATAGGATATACTGAATATATGAGATAAACAGGATTTTGAGATAAGCATGCTAAATAAACTTGTAAAGCTGAAATCATGCTATAAGCGTAAAACTGAAATGCAAGAGACTCAATGCAATGCCAAAACAAGATATACAAAATATCATAGTAATCATAATAGTCCTGAAGTCTGAAGGCAAAGAGTCAATACATTTTAAAACCTGATAGGATTTATGTGGGAGACTCTCTAACCGGCATAGACCATGTGAGCTACATGGAATCCAATGTATATGCCTGATCGAAAGGACCCAATATACCTTGACAGGGTATAAAGGCATGACTGTGGCGTGATCACTAAATCTGATGCCCAATTGAGGGGACTTAGAACCTACGAGGGCACGTAGTTCTGGGACTAAGGGTACTCTCACCTTGTCCAACTCGGTGCTAATACTACTCTCAAAACATATACATATAGCTAATAATACTTGTGACATGTCTGATGTCAAAACTGTTCATAACTTAGGTAGACAAATCTGGATGCCAAATCTTTCATAAAACATAGGGACATATCTAATGTTCAAAACTGTTGGAAAAGTATAAGGACATATCTGATGTCATGCAATTCACAAGTCATGAATCTTAAAGCCTTACAAAACCATAATTCAAAATATACTTTCCTTTCTAATATCACAGCTTGAAGAATTAGGCATGCAATTTCATGAAAATAGAGGTCATGTTACCTAAACATACCAATTTTACTTGAAGACATGCAATTCAATGAAATCATGCTAAAATATCATCATCAACATATGGGCTTTTGAAATCAACTAAGGAACTTTAATTAAATCATAAATATGTAATAAGAAATCATGAATTGATGCCTTAAAAGAAAATCCATAACTTTTTTCCCAATTTGAGTAAGAACCCAAATTTAGAAATTCATAAATTCAATTTAGAAGATTGGGGTTTGGGGCATAAGGGTGATGGAAATCCTTATTGAATCTCCATCCACATACCTTGTTTGAAGCTAACCCAACTGAAATTGAAAAGAAATGGAGGCTTGAACTTGGAGCTTGAGACTTGGAGTTTGAGAGAGTTACTTTCCTCTTTTGGTAGATGAATGAGAAAATGAGAAGGAACTTAGGCTAATAGGTTTAGAAATCATGCTAAAAATGGACAAAACGACCTCACTTAGGAGTTAAAAGGGTGGGTAATTATGAAAATACCCCTGAAATTTAATTAAGAAAAAATTGTAAAATTTTCCGGCTTCAGGTCCCACGGATGGGTTTCACGGGTCGTAGACTGAACCACGACTCGTGGTTCCCACTCGTGATTCCTGAGCCAAAAAAATAGGCTGCAGAACAGGTTCTACGAGTCAACAGGACAACTCGTAAAAATGGACTACGGTCCGTAGACCTGAGTTGTAGTCTCTGGAAAAATTGTCAACCATCAAATCAAGTTCCACGAGCCCACACTATGTTCAGTAGAATGAATCACGGTCCGTAGAATCAACTCAAGGTTCTCAGATCAGAGGTTGAACTACAGAAGACAACCACGGCTCCATTCCACGACTCATGGAAAAACTTGAATTTTTTCAAAGTTCTAAACTTAGAAAGCTGGTTCAATTTCCGGGGTGTTACACAGCTATGGAGGCAATTGATTAAAAATACTAGGCCTTAGCACAGGGATTATTGTGCCCTCTAAGACCTTAAGCTTTGGCAGATGCCATTCCAAGAAAAAGAAGAATCGCAAATGTCCATTTTATTATAATATTCAACAGCAACAATTAACATAAAAAACATGCAACAAGATTTAACAAATACAATAATTTATATCAAACGAAACAAGAAAATAACAATAAATCGCAAAAACAAAAAGTTCCTTAGAATAGCCGATGACAGACACCCAGAGAAATTAGGAAAGCAGAAAGAGTGAGAAAGAAGACGAAAGGTGTCAAAGTGAAAGCAGAGTTAGTGCGGTCAGCTGCCCTAATAGCTACACGTGGAAAGCTAAATGAGCAAATTATGATAAGGTATAATTACAGACTTACCCTTCGTCGTACTAAGTTCTTTCACTTATTATAAATACAAGATATGTGGTGCTTACCCGACACTGTTTTCTATTATGAGCACTTCACAAGATTTATGAAAAAAAATTCAATATCAAAATATTAAAAAAGAAATCATCACTATCATGTTTACAACATATTAACACTTCACAAGATTTTCTTGGATTGAGGGACAAAGTTCTACATATATATTCAAAATAATATGAAATATTCACCAAGTGATGAGCTGTTTGCAACAAATCCAACTTTCAAAGACTTTCGAATTTCTAGAGATGAGCTTTCTCGTAAGATATTTGCAGTTCTTGTATTTCTTATCTGTTTTGCAGCATTAGCAAGCTGAGAGATTATGTAGTGCACCATCACAAAATCGTGGCCAACTCGACTCTTAGTCACATGGAAGTGTGGAGATTTTGAGTCTTTTAAGTGTACCATATGATAATATAAGATACTGCACAATATATAGAGGAAGACATCAGAAGAGCTTATACTGAAAATCGGCAAGACATATAAAAGATAATGAACAGTGGATAGTTACTCTTGCTTCAAGGCTCAGAAAAGAAATTACCAAGCTTTCCATGATTTGACAAACCTAAAACAGTGCCATAGAAAATAATATTAGCTTTCGATGCAGAAAAATCTTTTTTTAGTTCAGGCAACAAAAAATTGTGACCTCCTTTATTATAAGACAGACCCCCGCGTCCTTTCTTAAGAGATAGAGCAATCGTCACTCGACATATCAAAGATAACCGGTACAACCTGCATGCTTGTCTACTCGTCTTTCACTGGCCTATTTATACACAGCTACAATCTCTTCCCTTAAAAAAGCACAGATTTAAAGCATTGTCTGAGAACTATCCCCAAAATTTAGACTAATAACCAAACTACTGATATTACCAGTAAAAGAAATATTTAATCATCAAGTTCCTCAGCAGGTTCTGGTTAATGAGAGAAATTTGTGTTAACCAGTGATCCATTTCTCTTATTTTCTTCTCCTCTTAATCGCTATGCATCAAGTGATTGTTAGTACAATATACATCTACAAATTTGTTATGCCTTCTTGAAATATCAATTTTAATAACGTAGTAGCTAAGTCAAACCACTTACGAAATCTATATGAGCTTTAACAGCCTAGTAACTATAAGCAGACGCCTTATGAAATCTAGTCAATTTGGTGGTAGAAATTAAAAGACATGAAGTTCATGTTCTCTCCATTGGACTCCAAGTCTCAAAGTAAAGAAGTAAAAGTTATAATAGTTATTGAATAAAAATGGCTCTTCATGAATTTTTGCTCCTCTAGCGGAAGGCACCAACCACATAAGTTAAATTGAAAAAATTTATGTATAAAGTGGTATTTTTACCTCCTTAAAGACAGTAGATTACTTGTGACGCGGAATACTGACTTTTGAAGTCTTTTTACTGAAGTTTCAGCCATTAGCTCCTTCTGTGCTTCGTCGAAAGTCCTCATGATCGTTCATAGAAAACCTCAACAAGCAAAAAGAAAAGGCCACTTTTAACTTCCTCAAGAAAATTAACAAACACAAAGCTGCTATATTCAAACTTACATCCATGTAATAAAACATTCTTTCAAGTTAGAAGATGAAATTATGTCAAGATATGCCGTCATTCAGGAGCAAACAATTAATCAAGAGCAATTCAAACTAAAACAGAGATTTACTCGTATAAAAGTTGATCATGTAAACGAAGTATCAAGATTAGCAAATTCTGCTCGCAAGTATCTATAAAACACAAATGTCCTACTGGCAAAAGACTAAAGTCAAATTTTTAAACTTTGAAACTCCAAAAAGTATGACTTCAAGCTAATAATACAACTTATTTAGCTAAAAGAAATCCTTTAGGATGTCAAAGAACTACCAATTTACTTTGCTCAAGAAAGATACATGGAAGCAAAGAAAATTCTGTCATCTTCTTTTCCTTCTGGAGAATATACTCCAAAGGAGGATCATAACTTGACCGAGAATAATTACAAAGCAGCAATACCTGGATGCCAAAAGCGAGGAAAGGGAAAAGGAGAATCAACTCTTCATATTAAAAAAGAAGGATACAACATGGGTAGGAACAAAGTTGTAGCACCTTTATACCAAAAGCAAAAAAACATGAAGTATATAAAACTAAACCAGCAGAACCTTGAAAATGATCACCTTATTTGTTGTTGTAGTTTCTCAAGATCTAGCTTATCCTTTATTCTTCAATGACTCTACATAGCTCTACCGATGAAGCAAATTTTGTTTATCATAAGGAACACTAAATCAAACTTAGTTCTCTCATTTTATGAAAGAGGATTAGATGGAAATCTATTTCTTTTTCTCTTATAAGAAAGAACAATAAAAGAATATGAATACTGAATATTTGGTAGGGTGAGAATGGACCTCAAAATCAAAATTTTCTTTCAATCTGAGCCAGAACAGTATATCAAATCGAAAGCATCTCGGTGAGCAAATAAGAGATTCAGCATGACGCGTCAACCAGAAAGCTAAACCAAGGACCGCAACCCGACAGAGAACTCTGCGACATCGAATAAAGTTAGAAGCTATGATACAGGACGATGAATTGTATCTCTGAAATGATAGTTTAATTAAATTGTTAAAACTCCAATTTTAAACCTTAAAGACAAAAGCACAAAATGCCTGACCTCAGGGAAGTGTAAGAGTTAAACGTAGAAGGATCGACGAAGTAACATAGCAGTGTGATACAAATAGACCTCTGGTAGTTGGTCATGACTGGCATAAGTTACAACATTCGTTATATGTGCCTGATGTTGATCGTGTAATACTGTATGTATTAACGTATAGTAAGTAACTATCTAACTGTAATTTATAAGTAACCATTTATTCAACCGTTTCATTTTACCAAGTACCAAATTTGTTCCAAATATCTTCAAACATTGTAATTTTTTGAACCTTAACAAATAGAATACCTTCTTTGTGTTTCCTCTGATTTTTTTGAATGTTGCATGTGTTTCAATATTACTTCATAACACCATCAGAATTTATAAAGAGAAAAAGAAAGAGGAAGAAGAAGTCAACCAGCAAACAAGAAAAAGAGGGTTACAGACCCCCCAAAAAAGATTTGAACCTTAACAAATAATTTGTTCAATTTTTCGAGTCATGCATATGTTTTGATGTTGCTTCAATGTAAAAAATTTGGGTTTAATGTTGTTCCATATTAGAAAGACATCAGTAGAATTCATAAATAGGAAAAAAAAAAGAGGAAGAAGAAGTAAATCAAGCACCAAAAAATTAGCAAACAAAGAAAACAAGAAAAAGAAACCAAAAAACAGGAGAGGAATGGAATTAGCTAAGATGCAAGAAGCAACCTCTTATTGAAACCTCTTTGCCTGCGGGGGCAGGAGCGGAAAGAGCGCTTCGCAAAAGAATCGTGGTACGCAGTGAAAGGTCTCCCGTTGGAGTTTCAAATTACGATAAATTTCAAGATATCAGACTCAAGCATGTACCTATTTGATGATCCAGCCTAAAACAGAGCTTTATAGTATCCAATTGTACTAAAATAAAGTGCTACATCTTTCATAATTTCAGGTCTTAAACAGAGGATAAAACGCCGGACGATTAAATTTTTCTACACAATTTCCTTATTGCAGGGGAAAAGTCCACAAACCAGATTTCTAGGGCAAGCATCTTGGAAAGAATATTGTGTTTGATATGAATATGACTGCTGGAGATTTTTTAGCTGTCATTTATCTCCTTAAGTTATCAGTTGAAGAAATCAATCTCAAGGTATCATGACCTTTCTTATCTTCAATATAATAGCTTGATCAAATATTTACCGGCCTTGATTTTCAAGAATATCCTCGACAGACCTCAACAGACTCTCGTCTAATACTAATATTTAATCAGTAACTAATCTAACAATCTAAAATCTAATAATAAGTAGTAAATTACTATTATAAAATCTTAGGAATTTATTTCTTGACTAAACAACAGTTATACTTTCGCTAAGTTTCTCAAAATGTGTATATTGCTTTATTTCATGCCCGCGCACAGCTTGTTTAATGATGTTAGTAGTTTCGCACTAATTAAAAGCCACTAATAATACCTAAAATCAAATCAGAAGGAAATAACACCCAAAAGAAATACCAAAAAAAGACACAGAACAAAAAGGGAAGAGGCAGAGTAAATAAAGTTCATAAAGAACCCAAAAGAACCAAAAATTACAGCTTTTTCCTTTTAAATAAGTTCATTTGTATGGAAGCAAACAAACAGATGTTAACTTCAAATTAAAGGTGACTTTTAAGGAAGAAGAAACAAAAGAAAGGAACAAAGGCAGTATATTTCCCCCAAAAAGAAAAAGGAACACAGAAAACTATACCTTTCTTCTCCGAGGGGAGGAAACTTTTGGTCTTGCAATTCCAGATCTAGAAAAGCAAAGAAGCAGATGTTAACTTGAAACAAAAGGTGTCATTTCAGCTTGAGGGGGAAAAACAACAAAATTCATAAACAAAAAATACGAAACAAAGAAAGCTATACCCTTTTCTTCTTCGTAGGAAGCAAACTTTTGGTCTTGCAGATATGGCCAAGAAATGGAAGAATTGATTTTATTCGAGAGTTTTGTAGTAGCAGGTGACACAAAGAATTTTGACATGTAATTAGCAGCACACAATTTTTTGGGAAGATAAAGAGAGGCTGGTCACCTTACAGAGAAACAAGCAACGATTACAATGCACTACAATATTAATAATGACCAACTTAACCAATTTCTACAAGCCATTGAAAAGTATATGTACCTAATGTCAGCTGAATTTTTCTGCCATTCAGCTTCATTATAAAAAATTTCTTCTTCCTTTCATAACTCAGCTCTTAGATCATTACTACAATGTGGTAAATTACATGTGAAAAGTTAAATATTGAAGACTATCATAGACGTGCACCATGGATTCATGACAAGCCATAATCTCAGCCATAAAAGCACCACTACAATGTCATAAATCACATGCGAGAAACTTTTATGATAATGCCACATGATTAAGTCCTTTTACTGAGAGTTCCCTTTAACATAAGTGTACATTGGAACAACTTTAAAGATATACTATAAAACAAGAATTTTTTCTGCACAATTGTGCAAACAAAGTATTACTCTTTTGTTTTGATTCACTTGAGCCAATAGTCTTTCGGAATCAGTCTCTCTATCTCCACGAGAAAGGGGTAAGATCTGTGTATACTCTACCCTCCCCAATACCCCATTTTGTGAAATTTGTTGTTGTTAATTGTGCATATAAAGTCTTACTTCCTAAAGGTTACCTTTTTTCAAACACCTGATGTGCGCTTAAAATGTAAATATAAGATCAATGAAAAAATAATTATAACAACAGTACAAAAATCACAAGAATCAGCTTTATCTTGAATTGAGGAATAGACCAAGCAGAGGCAAGAAGAAAATTGAAATCATGCTACACCAAAACTAAATTCACACAAAATAAAATAGCAAGAATCAATTCTAGAGCATGCAGAGAATTAAGGTAGACCAATTAGCAGAGGCAAAACGAAACTTGAAATCATAACTAACTGAAAATAGTAGTAATAGATCGCAGGCAAGAGCGGGACCCTAAACATACATGGATAATATTCTGTGGGGTGAAGACCTCGCATGTAAAACTGGTGAGGAAGAGGAAGCTGGTAGGCTTCAAATCCAAGCGAGATGTCCTGAGGATTCCTCTCAAAATTTTCTAGAGAAAGGGAGTTGATTGTACACGTGTCTGCAATATATGCTGCAATGTAACAGGTGGTAGCTATTGAAGTAGGACAGGAGCAGCAGAGCTTTTTATGGTACATTTTATGATGCTTATTGTACAAACTATTATGCAGTGAAAACTGAAATATAAGAATGAATAAGGACCATTCGATCAAGGGACTTGGACGGCCAAGATCATTTTGGTCGTCCGAAGACCCACACTTATTAAAGATGATATAATATAAATATAAATATAAATATATATATATACAATCTACTAGATACAATCGCTAGTGCAAGCACAGACTCAATATATATGCTACTTTTTATATTTCTTCTTATGTCATATTGATGAATTTGAAAAGTCAATTTTTTTTTTTTTATATATTTTAAATTATTAATTATTATATTTTATAATATTTTTGACATAATTTTCAAATAATAATATATTATTTTCTATGTCTCAATTTATGTAGCGCATTTAGAGAGTCAATCAAATTTTTTATATAGTTTTTAGATATTTTAAGTTGTTAATTATTCTGATTTACAGTACTTTCAACATAATTTTCAAATAATATATGTTACTCCAGCTTATGTGGTGTTGATAGAATTTTGAGAATCAACCAGATTTTTTATGTTTTAAAAATATTTTAAATTGTTAATTATCGTGATTTATAATATTTTTTACGGCATTTTCATGTTACTTTCTCTGTCCCAATTTAAATGGCACCGATAAATTTTGAGATAGTCAAAAAATTTAAATATTTTAAATTTTTAATTATTATGATTTATAGTACTTATTACACATTTTTCAAATATATAAATTATTAAAAAGACTTTTTTAATTAATGTAATTCTACAAAAAAAAGGGCAAAATGGTCAATTTTTCATCTGACGTGGAAAGTCAAAAAAAAAATTGTTATGATTTTAAATATTTTGAGTTGTTAATTATTGTGATTTATAGTACTCTTTATATAATTTTTAAATAATATATGTTATTTTCTCTGTCCCAATTGATGTGTCACTGATGGAATTTGGAGAGTCAACTGAATCTTTTATATAGTTTTTAGATATTTTAAGTTGTTAATTATTATGATTTATAGTACTTTCAATATAATTTTAAAATAATATAGTTACTCTCTCTCCTCTAATTTATGTGGTGTTGATAGAATTTTGAGAATCAACCAATTTTTTTATGTCTTTTAAAAATTTTAAGTTGTTAATTATCATGATTTATAGTACTTTTTGCGTCATTTGCATGTTACTTCCTCTGTCCTAATTTATCTGACACTGATTTATATATATTTTTAAATATTTTAAATTATTAATTATTATGATTTATAATAATTATTATAAGTGATTTTCAAATATATAAATTATATAAAAAGACTATATTACTATTACTAATACAATATTATTATTATTATTTTATTATTACTATTATTTATTAATTAGTAATAAGGGAGAATGAGGGGGGGAAATTGGTCAATTTCTTGATTGATTCTAAGCTCCTTAAATTATTAAGAAGACTATATTCCAATTACTAATACAATATTTTTTTTATTTTTTTTTATTACTATTATATTACTATTACAAAAACGTACAAATAATACTACAACTCTTGAAAATGTGGAACCCATTTAACTTTTAGGTAGAGGTTATATGCTCTTTATAGCTAATTTTTTTTTTGACAGCTTGGAAAAATAGTTTATTGAAAAACAAATATCAGCCCCATATTTACGGGCCAAATATGATATTTTTTCTGTCTCAATTTATTTAATTCAGGTGGAATTTGGGGTGAATTAATTTTTTAATATATTTTAAAATATTTTAAATTATTAATTATTGTGATTTATAGTACTATTTACGTAAATTTAACATAATATATGTTAATCTCTTTGTCCCAATTTATGTGACAGTGATGAAATTTTGAGAGTCGACTATATTTTTTAGATATTTTAGGTTATTACTTATTGTGATTTATAATACTTTTTACGTAATTTTCACATAATATATGTTACTCACTTTGTCCCAATTATATGGACAAATGAAATTTCGAGAGTCAATATTTTAAATTATTAATTATTATAATTTATAATATTTTTTATATAATTTTTAAATATATAATAGATTAAAAAAAGTAAGACAAATAAATTGAGACGGAGAGATTCTAAAAATATAATTTATTTTAGAATTCTGAATTGATAATATAAAATTAACAATTATTTTACATGAAAATGTAAGGACTTTCCTGTCAATTCGAAGCTCCTCACATTCACTCTTATTAATAAGAGTAAAGTAAAATATTAGTAAGGATAGTTAATGTAATATAGTCATATAGTAATAGTATAGTAAAAAGTAATAGTAAAATAACATAACAATTAATAGAAGAGAGAAAGTGAAGGTGGGAAGGTAAAGGAAAAAGAGCTGGATGGAGGTTTGAGTTTGAGAGATACAGGTGGCCTGTATATTAGACCAATCACTTACACTTGTTAAATAAATATGGATACATTTTTTTTTTTTTAAAGTAGCAAATAACATTACTAAATTTCAAAAATATCCTCGACTGACCTTAAGCTCCTCTCCACTCACTCTTCTATTATAATTATAACTAGATACAATAGCCTGTGCTTGCATATACTATTTTTTCTGTTTAATTTATATGACACAGATGAAATTTGAAGAGTTAATTTAATTTTTTGTATGATTTTAAAAAAATTTCAAGTTATTAATTATTGTGATTTATAATACTTTTTATATATTTAGATAATATATGTTATTTTTGGCGTCCCAATTTATGTAACACTGATAAAATTTAGAGAGTCAACCAAATTTATTACGTAGTTTTTAGATTTTTATATGATTTTAAAATATTTTAAGTTATTAATTATTTAATTTATAATACTTTACATAATTTTTAAATAATATATGCTACTCTATCTGTCCCAATTTATGTGTCACTAATGGAATTTGGAGAGTCAACCAAATCTTTTATACAGTTTTTACATATTTTAAGTTGTTAATTATTGTGATTTGTAGTACTTTACAGATAATTTTTAAATAATATGTGTTATTCCCTCTATCTCAATTTAAGCGACGTTGATAGAATTTGGAGAGTCAATCAATTTTTTTGTATATCGTTAAATATTTTAAGTTGTTAATTATTGTGATTTATAATACTTTTTACGTCATTTTCTACTGTGTGTTACTTCCTCTATCCGAATTTATGTGGTATCGATAGAATTTCAAGAGTCAACCAAATTTTACATGTCTTTCAAATATTTTAAGTTATTAATTAGTGTAATTTATAATAATTTTTATATAATTTTTAAATAAATAACAGATTAAATAAATAAATCAATAAAAACGCAGAAAATAATCATCTAATAGTACTAATATATAGAAGATTTTATATATCATTAAATATTTTAAGTTGTTAATTATTGTGATTTATAATACTTTTTAATTCATTTTCTACTGTATCTGTCACAATTTATGTGACACTGATGGAATTTTGAGAGTCAATAAATTTTTTATAAGGTTTAAAAATATTTTAAGTTATTAATCATTGTGATTTAACTATTGTGTTTTTAAATAATTTTTTTAAAAAATTTCAAACATTATAATTAAAAATGAATGATGTTTTTCATTAATTGTAAATACATTTAATTAATTTGATCACAAATATTACTTCGACTATACTTTACTATTATATACTCCTTATTTTTACTTGTCACGTTTTGCTTTTAACATTAAGAATAACATTAAAAAATAAAATAAAATTCTCTTGTTTGAAAAATCAGAAACTAAAATGAAATATATTAAAGTAAATCAATTGTAGAACCTATGCTGTAGATAAATAACCCCACGTGGCCATCAATGAGAAAACCAAAAAACTGAAGCTGCAGTTAAAGGTGTGAGCAAAATTTAATTAGCCTAAAATTTAGTTCACCTGTAAATTATGAAACCACCCTCTTGACCCCAAGCTCCTCTCTATTCACATCTCTATTATAGAGTAATTTTTTTTTAAAGTAGCAGATAACATTACTAAATTTCAAAAATACCCCCAATTGACCCTAAGCTCCTATCCATTCACTCTTTTATTATAGAGTAATGTAAATAAAAGCCGCTTGGAAATAACTTGATGATATAAAACTTTTATATGTTTGGTTTATTTAAGTCAATTTTTGATTTTTTTAAAAATGTTTTTTCATCTTTTTTATTCCTTTCGGCTTCATTCCAGTACTCTTTATGTTCGTTTTAACTGGTCACTTTAACATATTAATAAAAAATAATTTTTTTATTAACCTTCAATATTAATTACTTAATTATCAAATCATTATTCAATATCTAAGACTATACATCAATTAATATGGATATTATTGTAATATTCTCATATTAATTATTATTTCTTAAGAGGCGTGTAAAGTACTCCAACCGTTCCATTTTAGTTGTCATGTTTCATTTTGTGAGAATTAATTTGATTTAATTTTAAAGCTAAATGAGATTAAACTAATTCAATATTTTAAAAATATAATTTAAATACAATTCATCTCATATCAATATGATGAAAAAATATATCTTAACATATTGATATGGCGGATTACCGCCCGATCTCCGATCCTGCCTTTTTGGTATCAGAGCCCAGACACTGTTCATGGTATATATGAGATAGATGTGAAAATACTGGATATAGATATAGAACTTAATTGTTTTATGGATCTCGGAGAACAAAGTAGTACTAAAAGTACTAGACTTGAAGAGGTTGATATACCTCAAAACCTTGATTTGTTAAACAAATGGACGATTCCTAAAGTTCCGATTAAAACCATTTATGATTATGGTTGGTTTGATAAACTTTCTACAAAACAGTTGATTAAAACAACTGAGCAATCTTTAGCTTTGAATTCTTCTGAACAGACTATTCGTTTATTAAATAAACATGATGTTAATCTTTATAAGAATCAGTATAACTATTTGCATATTGGCATGGTTCAAATTGCTTTTAAACCTCTTACCCTTAAAGGGTTACCAGAGACCTTTTTGGCAGCTCTCAGAGATGCTAGAAATTTAAATTTTAGACAGTCTCTTATGGGTTCAATTGAATCCACTGTGGCCTATGGTCCAGTTTATTTCAATACGCAACCAAATTTGCAATTATCGTTATCTGATGTTAATATTCTGGACGCTTTAACATTAAATGTTAAAACCAATGGTTATAACTATATACCAGGTTCAGAACTTATTAGTCTTTCTTATAGAATTTATTTCAAATTGTTATCCACACTGAATCCGAAGTGTAAGTTATACGATACTTCTGACCAAACTATTTTGGTTGAAACTAATTTCGCTAAATCCAAGGTCACCACAAGGAGACCTATAAAATGGGAAGAAATTAATTTTCCTGTAACTTGGACTCTTGATTCAGTTATATCTCCAAATCAATTAACTGATACAGTTACGAATTCTGAGTATTCTCATGTTTCTCAAGATCCCGATGGTAGGGTCTGTATTCAATTTACAGAAGGTAGCTATGCTCCTCATAGGCAGTCTTTGTCTACGCATAGACTTATGCCTCCAGTAAGTACTGTTAATAACAGAAGATCTCTTGGTCATAGATCTATGACCAATATTCAGCATATTTCACCTATCGACCCTATTTATGGTCCAGCAAGAAATAGGGCTGCTTCTCTTCATACGATAGAATCTGATAATAACACTGTTATTGAAAAGGTTAAGATTAGCCCAGGTTCTAATATTGTGCAGGCTGATAATATGCATGATGATAGTTCTGATAAGGACTTTCCTACTCCCTCTGAAATGGAGTTTGATATTAATAAGTGTTAATGATTCCACACCAAATTGATTTTAGCCCAGGTTCCCTGGCAAGGAAACAAATTCAAAATGAATTTTTTGATAAAAAATGGAACAAGTTTAAAACTTGGTTTTTTAATTCTTACGATAGAGATGATATGAACAATATCTCTCAAGAGTTTTACGAAACTTGTGCTTTGCATAATGAAATCATGCATTTTGTTCCATGGTTTATAACCACTTATTTACCGTTATATATTAAGGTTATTGAAAGAACTTATCGTGAGGTAGACGGTAAGACTCTTACGCAGGTTTATCCTCCCCAATCTGCTTTTATTTTACCTAATAATACGGGTATTACTTTCCACGCATTCCAAAAATTCGTTGAGGAAGAAATAGCTTCTATAAGTATTTCTGAAATTAATAAAATTATTTCTCAAAATAATTATTTGAGTTTATATGTCAAAGTTTTGGGAGAACATATTGGTTCTCTAGATGAAAAACTCGAAAAAATGACTACTTTGATAAAAGATATAAAGGCTGATATAGCTAAAATCAATATTGCTTCAACTAGCAGAGTAATTGAAATTGCTTCAACTAGTAGAGCAGAATTGGTTCCTGCTTTTATTCAAAGACCCCCTGAAATCAATGATTTTAAGATTAAATCTATAAATGAATTAGAAGAACTTCTTGATAAAAAGTTTTCGGGTTTAAATATTAAACCAATAGATTTATCACATGAGTTTTCAGAAAAGATAGAACAAACAAATGATTTTAAAAATCATGTTTCTTCGGAGTTTAATAAACTCAAAGGATATCCTCGAAAAAATTCTGGGTATGCTAAACCAGCCATGAATACATTCTATTACCCTCGTCCAACTCCTCAAGATGTTTTGATAGAGGAGCGAGATTGGAACCAGACTAATACGTCTTACAGTGGTTCTGAAATTTACGAATGGAACCTCGATGGGTTAAGTGATAGGCAGTTTACCATTCTGGTGCATAGGATGCTTATGTATTCAACCATTTGCAAAAGCACCAAAAATAGTGATAGAACTATTTGCAAAATGATTGTTGCAGGTTTCACAGGACAGCTGAGAGGCTGGTGGGATAATTACTTAAGTACAGAGGATAAAGCCACTATCATTAATGCTATTGCAGCTGATGAAGGAGTTGATAACTTAGGTTTTAAATTAGAAAGAGATAGAGAAGACGCTGTTTATACTCTGGTAGTCACTATCTTAGAACATTTTAATGGTAGATTTACCTCTTCTTATGAAACAATTCGTACTTTACTCAATGGTCTAAAATGTCCTACATTGACCAAATGGAGATGGTACAAAGATACGTTTCTAAGTCGGGTTATGGAATTACCCGAAAATAAATTTGGATTTTGGAAAGCTAAGTTTATAGACGGCCTTCCTTCTTTATTCGCAGAAAGGGTTCGTAAGGTCCTAAGAGGAGACCACATTGAAATTCCTTATCAGGAATACACTTATGGTAAACTAATTGGAGTTTGCACTCAAGAAGGATTAAATCTTTGTAATGAGCTTCGTATGTCACAAGAGCTTAAAAGGAATAAGCATAGGGAAAGATCTCAACTTGGAGATTTTTGTACTCAGTTCGGGTTACCTGAACCTACAGCCTATGGCAGTAAAAAAGAGTATAGGACTGAAGATTCCAATAGGAGACGGAAACGAAGATCTAGACGAATGTCTAGAGAAGAAAGAGACGCTAAAAGAAGCTCTCGAAAATCTAATAGATTTACTAAAGATCAGTCAGGAAGGGATCTTTCTAAAATCAAGTGCTACAAATGCGGTAAGCGAGGGCATATTGCTCCAAATTGCAAGTTGAATAAGCTTAAAGCTTTAGAACTTGATCCAGCAATGCATGAAAAGGTTTATAGTTTATTATACACCTCTGGATCGGATGAAGATTATGAATCATATTCTGATACTGAATCAAATATTGATCTTATTGATTTTTCTGATTATGATGAACAGGTTAATTGCACCAATTGCCAAGGTAATACCTGTACTTGTGAAACTGAAGTAGATGATATCTACAAACTTCAGTCACAATTTCAAGATTCTAGTATTAATATGTTCTCATCTGATAATATCATAGAACTGTTAAAAGAAGTTACTGATAATAATCTTCGTGAAAAAATTATTAATCTTGCCACGGTTAAAGATACTAGTTCTTCAAAACCAGTTGTGGAAAAGATTAAAAATGATTTTGACTATCAGGCCCCTTATTCTTTAAAGGAGGTTGAAAGTCGTTTAATGATAAAAAATTCTTTTGTTGAAAAGGATGCTTCTTTTAATGATTTAAAAGAAGAAGTTGAAAATCTAAAAAAAGAAATCATATTTCTTAAGCGAAATCAGGCCATTCATGATACAAGGATTTCTCAGATTGAGAAAAATTATGAGCATGTCAGTCCCATTACCAGCTCTTCGAAAGGTAAAGAGGTTTGTACTGAAGAACCTAACATTAATGATCCTGAAAATAATATGTTTTTAGGAATGATGCAGGTTGTTACTGCTCACAAATGGTATGTTAAATGCACCATTTTAATTATAATAGTTTCTCTATTACTAATATTGCTATGATTGACAGCGGTGCAGATGTAAGCTGCATTCAAGAAGGTCTTGTTCCTTCAAAATATTTTCAAAAAACTATGCATATGGTTAAATCCGCTTCAGGGCATGCGTTAGATATTAAGTACAAATTATCTAATACAAAAATTTGCCAGAATAAGGTTTGCATTCCTCATTTCTTTTTTCTGGTAAAAAATCAGTTGCATCCTCCAATTATACTTGGAACGCCTTTTATAAATGCAATTTATCCTTTTACTCATATTGATTCAAAAGGGTTTTCTGCTTCATATGAAGATAATAAAATCAGTTATACTTTTATCACGGAGCCGGTAACTCGTGAAATAGACGCTTTGATTAAATTAAAGCAAAAGCATGTTGATTCTTTACAATACGAACTGTTTAGCATGAATATATTTGAGTCTCTCAAGTCTGCTAAAATACAGGAAAAAATAAAAATGATTTCTGAACAGATCGCCATTGATATTTGCGCCGATCATCCCAGTGCTTTCTGGAATCGAAAAAAGCATATTGTTACTCTTCCGTATGAGGAGGATTTTTCAGAGGATAATATTCCGACCAAGTCTCGTCCCTGTCAAATGAATTCTGAGTTAGTAGAATTCTGCAAACAGGAAATTGATACATTATTACAAAAAGGTTTAATAAAGCCTTCAAAATCTCCTTGGTCTTGCACAGCGTTTTATGTTAATAATGCTGCAGAAAAAGAACGAGGAGTTCCCAGGTTGGTAATTAATTACAAACCTTTAAACAAATGTTTGAAATGGGTAAGGTATCCTATTCCCAACAAACGCGATTTATTATCTAGATTATATGATGCTAATATATTCTCAAAATTTGATTTAAAATCAGGTTATTGGCAGATTCAGATTTTTAAAGAGCATTCTTATAGAACTGCTTTCAATGTTCCTTTCGGGCAATATGAATGGAATGTTATGCCATTCGGTTTAAAAAATGCTCCATCTGAATTTCAAAAAATCATGAATGACATCTTTAATCCATATATGGATTTTATCATTGTTTATATTGATGATATTTTGGTGTTTTCTAAAACTCTTGAAACGCATATTAAGCACCTTGATATTTTTAAGAAAATTGTGATACAAAATGGTTTAGTTATATCAAAACAAAAAATGAGTTTATTTCAAACTGAAGTTCGTTTTCTTGGACATCTTATTAGTCAAGGAAAAGTCACTCCTATACAGAGGGCTATAGACTTTGCATCAAAGTTTCCGGATGTTATTACTGATAGAACTCAATTACAGAGATTCTTGGGCAGTTTAAATTATATTTCTCCCTTTTACAAGAATCTTTCTCGAGATTTAGCCCCGTTATATGACAGGCTAAAAAAGGATCATAAATCTCCGTGGACTACTAGTCACACTACTTTGGTAAAAAACATCAAATTGCGTGTTCAATCTTTACCCTGTCTAACTCTTGCTAACCCTGCTTGGCAAAAAATTGTTGAAACAGATGCCTCAAATATTGGCTATGGAGGGATTCTTAAGCAGATTAATCCCAATGATAAAAATGAATATCTTATTAGATTTCATTCAGGAAAATGGACTGAGGCCCAGAAAAAATATGCAACTGTGGCCCATGAAATGCTTACTATTGTTAAATGTGTTCTTAAATTTCAGAATGATTTATATAATCAGAAGTTTTTAATAAAAACTGATGCTCAATCGGTCAAATATATGTTTGACAAAGATTTTAAGCATGACGCATCTAAGCTTATATTTGCTAGATGGCAGGCTCAATTAGCCCCATTTGATTTTGACATTCATTATAAAAAGGGAATTGATAATTCCCTTCCAGATTTCTTATCCAGAGAATACATTCAATAATGCATTATTTAGCCTTTTTATCTGAAGAAACTCTTTTAATTCTGTTAAGGGTAATTATATTACCAGAAGATCTTAAAAAGATCATTATTAATAAAATTATTGAAGATATTCTGATTAGAGAAGATGAGGATTTCTCTATTCACGACTACTCAGAAGTAGTAAGAGAAGATTTTACAGATTATTTTTCTGAATGACTAATCTATTTCTCTACAGGATGGATCCGCCATGGCGGCATGTTCGAGGAAGAGGAAGGGGAAGATCAGCCCCAGGAAGATCCTCTCAATCCAGTTCTCAAGGGTCGACATATCGATCAAATTATCCTGTTATACAAGGATCATCATACAGAAACCCAGTAATACAAATGGGTAATAAGAGTCTTATTAATAAAAGGATTACAGATGAAGGTGCATCATCTAGCTCATCTATTACTCCTGAGCAAGTTATAAATTTGGAATCTATTCCAAAAGATAGTCCATTATATGAACATGCGCAGGCGTATTTGCATGCACAAAGGCAGAAAGATACTTTTGCCTCGATCATGAAAGGAGAAACTGATCCTATCATATCTTATGAACAGGTCAGAAAAAGAGAGATTATATTTTTCTTGGTAAATGTTGATATACAACGAAAATCAGAACCTTGGAAAATATTCCAAAGGTATTTAGTAAAGGGATTATATTTCCCGGGCGAGTCTTATAAAACTCGATCCTATTATGAAACTATTCTGATAAGCATGGGTAGTGCAGAAATTCAGCACTTTTGTCCTACGGGTTATACCCCAGAGGAGAATGTTTATAACTTCTCTAAAATAATTATCAAACAGATTATACCTGTTGAAGAGTGGGGACTATCCACAATGAAAGAAAGACAGGTTGTTGTTAAAGGTGTACCAATGAACTTCACCTATTGGGATTATATCCAAGCATTCAGTAAAACTCTGTTTTACAATAACGATAAAAATAAACATACATGGTTTGTAAAAATCTGTTCTAAGGTTTTTTCTGAACCTATTCCGAATTGGTTTATTAACTGGTGGTCATACCACGGCCCTACTATTCAGATATTACCTGAAAAATTCTTAGAATTATACAAAGAATGGAAAAAGGTGTCTCCTTTTCTCCAAGATTTATATCACCAGGATCATATATGCTGGTTAGAAAAAATTGATCAGATGTACTTTTTTATAGAATTCTCTATACCTTGGATCCATAAATGGATGCCGGAAATAGGGTTTACAGAGGAGGATGTTCCTTGCTTATACCGTGTTTACTATAATAATTTCTGGGAAAAACTATTAAAAAAGGATCCCAGGACAAAGCAAATAAATGGACAAAAACTTGTTGATAGTATTGTCAACACGATCAAGACATACAAAGAACTTCCAGATAAGGAAATTGGGGTTGATAACCCATCCATCAGGCATATTGCCAGAAGAATCTCCACCCAAGAAGGAGATAAGGAAGCAATGGTAAATGAATATCTGGAGAAGATGAAGAAGACTTTGCTTCAAGGCATCGATATTATCGATAAGTCAGACACTTCTATGAGAAGTGAGACCTCAGGCGAATAAGCCCAACGACCGGAAGATATTATGTTATCTACGGAAGAAATACATGAAGCAGAAGATTTGCTTCAATCACTCAAAGCCATGGAGAATAGAAGACGTGGCAAAGAAAAAATGAATAACATTGACTGAGAAGACAGCCGTCAGTCAGATCAACAGTATATAAACTGTTTAAACAATAAATTCACTGTTTAGGGACCCATATGGGACCCCATTGTACTGTACAAAGATTCGTTATGTTTCTTTTTCTTTTCTATATAAGTCCTCACTTTGTTAGATAGGAGGACACACAGAATTTTTACATTTTTCTCTCTTCTTTTCTTTCTAAGTTTTTGTAAAGAGAAAACAGAAAGCTTTAGCCACTGTTCCGATCAAAAATAAAATTTTGGATCAGTTTTGCTAACATCTTTGGATCTTGGCCGTCCTTCGAGGTAGTTACTTTTTCCTTTAATTTTTACTTACAGTACTCTTCTCCTAGCCAGGACTATGTCCGGCTAAACATCTTCTATATCTATGTCTTGTATATAAACGTCTCTCCTATATAGACCATGAACGGATCTAAGCTTTACTTAAATAGAACGAAATTTTCATGAAGTTTCTTGACTTGGTTCCGAGATGGTGGCACAGTCGGATCTAGAACATCTCTTATTATCTCTGTCTGGCAAGCCTCTAGCTAGCCATGACCTCTTTAGCCCGAGATATGTGTTAAAAGGGCGCTCTTGGTCCGGTTAGAACCGCTATGGGTTAGAACCGTTGGACAAGAGTATAGTAAGAGTATGTACGGTGATCCTGACAGGCCCCTTGCTCAGGTAAAAGCTTCCATACAGTCTTAAGAAAATTACATGAAAATTCCCGAAGATTTCAGTTCTTATGCCTGCGTTTATGCGCTTGTATAAGGATGCTGATTTGCTAGATCATAGATTATGGCGGATTACCGCCCGATCTCCGATCCTGCCTTTTTGAGGTTAATTGCACCAATAATTATCGTAGAACGTACGGAGTAATAGTTTTCGAATTGGTACATCACCTATAGAAATTTTCAACATTCATTATTTGTTATCTTTTGCTTGAATGGGCTTCTTCTAAAACTCTAACTCGTGTATAATATTAGGAATTCAGTTGCTCTTCGAGGTTAGATGAGAGTATGGACCTTCTACAAGCAAATTTCTTCTGTGCCAGCAACCACCGTGAGGCCATTCTTGACATTCGAAATAAACAATTTACTTCAACTCTGCAGCAATTCCATAGCAATAGACCAATGCAAACAAACACATCAACAAATTATCGTACATGGTCAAAGCCACAACCCATTCATCATCACAAAATTGATACAAGTTTATGCCGAACTCGATGATATTAAATCTGCCGACAACCTGTTTGTTGAATTGTCTCAAAGAAATGTGTTTGCCTGGACGGCCATAATATCATATTTTTCACGTAACCGCCTATTTGAAGAATGTGTAAATACTTATAAGGAGATGAAACTAGATGGCGTTTTACCCGATGGGTATGTGTTTCCTCAAGTGTTGAGGGTTTGTGCTAAGTTTTCGAGCTCGGGTATTGGGGTACAAGTACACAGAGATATAATTGTGTATGGTGTAGAATGTAATCTCCAAGTTAGTAATTCTTTAATTGATATGTACTCAAAATGTGGTGATATTCAGAGTGCTAAACGGGTATTCGATTCGATGCAAGAAAAAGATTTGCTTTCGTGGAATTTGATAATTTCGGGATATGTATCTAATGAGTTTCTTGATTTGGCTGTAGAAATGTTGGGGCTTATGAGTATGGAAGGTTGTCAGCCAGATGTAGTCACTTGGAACACGGTAATGGATGCTTATTGTCGCATGGGTCGATGTGATGAGGCGAAGAAAATATTTGAGCTAATCAAAGAACCAAGTATAATATCGTGGACGACTTTGATATCAGGCTACTCAAGAAGTGGAAATCATGGTAGTGCATTGAATATTTTTAGGGAAATGATAAATAGAAGAGAAGTTTGGCCTGACCTAGATTGTCTCTCTAGTGTACTTGCGTCGTGCCAGCTTATTGGAGATTTAAGGCGTGCCCAGGAGATTCATGCACACGGGATTAAACTCAAATCACCTTTTGCTTTTCACAGATCGTCTGGGCCTGCATTACTGACTCTATATGCTAAATGTGGGAGGATTCAAGATGCAAGGCATGTTTTTGAGTTGATGGATAGAACGGACGTTGTTGCTTGGAATTCCATGATTCATGGTTTTGTTGAACTAGGGATGAAAGACTTGGCTGTGGAATATTTCAAGGAAGTGCTGACTATAGGAATCAAGATTAACGAGACCACACTTTCAATTGTTTTGCCAGTTTGTGACGTCAAATACGGGAAACAAATTCATGCATATATATTGCGGAGCATTTTGTGGGATGTAACTCCCATTTGGAATGCACTTATTTACATGTATTCAAAATGCGGGTGTATTGGAAATGCTTTATCTGTATTTTCTCATTTGGCTCATAAAGATATTGTGTCATGGAATACAATAATTGGTGGGTTGGGAATGCATGGTTTGGGCCAAGATGCCCTGCATCTCCTGGAAAAAATGAGTCATTCCGGCGTTCAACCAAACGCTTTGACATTCACTTCAGTGCTTTCAGCATGCAGTCATTCAGGGCTTGTTAATGAGGGGTTAGATATTTTCCACAGAATGGTGGAGGAATTTGGACTGAACCCTAGAATGGAACATTTTACTTGTGTTATTGATTTACTAACACGAGCTGGTCGGCTTGAAGATGCAACAGATTTTATTGGAAAAATGTGTGTTCAGCCGAACAAGCAGATATGGGGTTCTGTACTTGCTGCTGCTTTAGCACTTCAAAAAGTGCGCATTGGCGTTATTGCTTCGGAGAATTTAGTTGAATTGGAGCCTGAAAATCCAGGACACTATGTAACACTGTCAAATTTGTATACTAAAGCTGGAAGAATAAGTGATGCTCTTGCAGTGCGAAAACTAATGGAGACCAAGGGGTTGGTAAAGGGTTTTGGTTGTAGCTGGGTAGTAGAAGGAAATTGAGAACAGGAAAAGAGATGTAAATCTTTTATTACATCATCACCAGATTCAAATTTCTACTTTGAGGTTTTAGCATTCGAGTGAAATTTAAGATTTTAACTTCTTGAAATTGCTTCAGGTCTTTCATATTTTAAAGGTTCAGGTTAGTTATAGATGCTAAAATTTTACATGTCCTTGATAAGTGTTTACTATATTTACCATCAACACTCGACTAAGTTTAGCTTGCTGCCTTCTGCATTGTGGTTATATAGTTGCAAGAAAAAAAGAAAGAAAGGCAGCCCGGTGCACTAAAGCTCCCGCTATGCACAGGGTCCGGAGAAGGGCCCGACCACACGGGTCTATTGTACGCAGCCTTACCTTGCGACATTTCTGCAAGAGGCTGTTTCCCAAGCTTGAACCCGTGGTCACATGGCAACAATTTTACCAGTTACTACAAGGCTCCCCTTCGTATAGTTGCAATATATGTCATCTTTTTCTTTATCATTTTGGCAATCCTTGCACTTTGATAACTTTGCTTCCAACTTCTTTATAAGTTGCACTTTGTCATCCATCTGAATTTTAACCTGCTTGAAGGAATAACTTATCCCTTTACTAAATTTAGGCATAGTGATTAAGGCTAGTTCTTTCCTTTCTTTTCTTGTCCTTTTTCATCTCACTGTTCTAGACTCCTGCAATTTACATACTAATTCATCAGAAGATAAAAATGTATATATGTTGCAAGAGTATATTGTTATGGATGGTAGTACTTGTAGTTTGTGAGTGGTACCTTGTTTGAAATGGATGGGCACCAAAGGGTAACTTAAATACAAACGAGGCCTGGTTTTAGTAAATAAACTTTAGTCCCTCTTCTGTTATACCAACTGTCCACGAGTTAGTTACAACTGTAACGGGCGTTACTGAATTTGGGAGCTAACTATTATACAACACAGTGTGATGAAGTTTCGAACTCAATGATATAATTCTTGACTTCTCAGTGAGTCCGGCGCCAGAAGGGACAATATTTCAACATTATGTACCAAAAGGGACACTCCCTAAAAACACATACCAAAAGGGACAGTTCGCCCACTCCGTTAACTTTCAGCCGTTTGATACAAAATAAAAAAAATTAAATTAGGGGTTCGCCAGGCGAACCCCATTTCCATAAAAAAAAATTGTAGTTTGCCCATGTGTGGACGAACTACGTTTTCATTTTTATTTTTCTGTAGTTTGCCCAGGGGCGAACTATGTAAAGCCTTCCTCTCTGCTCCTTGAGAAACCTCCCAAGTTTTCCATTTGATATCCTCTTCTTTGACTCATGATCCACCTTATTAGCCCATTTTGGCCCTTCATCTCTAATGTACTGTTGCAAATTAATTGTACCCAAAATATGATCAATGAGAAATAAATTCTAGCTAGATCTTATTTCTTGAGGAAAAATTAGACAAGTAATTCAAGATTTGAAGAATGCAGAAGTGGAATACCTTGGTGGTAATGGACAAACTCTTTTTAGAGTTATCAATTGCGTTTACTATCACTTCCATATATGGATTTGCCTTACTTGTAGGCACAAATTCATGTGCTTGAGGGCTTAACTTACTCCTAGGAGGTGAAGTAATATTCTCCTCTTCTTCAACTAAATCTGCCCACTTAGAAGCACTCATTCCCCCTTGTATTTCAGCTACATCCTCGTAACAGTGAAATCCTTTTCGTGTGCAAAAACAGCTGTGTTGATCAACCTGCTCACTATGCTTGTTCAAGTCTCGAGAAACAAGACCCAAATTGTTAACGCCTTTGTCAAACTGGGCAGAATCCTATGTGTGCTGAAATAGACCAGTTAGAGGTTGAGATTTACCTAAAGTATTCTCAAATTCAGCAGATAGTTCATTTGTACCATGTATCCCCCTTGCTGTCCAAAATTCTCATCTAAGCAACACGTCAAATTGACTACATTCAACTACACTGTTGATTCTATCAAACTCAACCTGTGCAGAATTTTTTTGTTGCAAAATCTGGTTGTTTGAGGACTTAAAACCACCATTTCTTTTTATATGAGGCCAAAGTCCATTTGTTACTGGAATTTTCTGCAATGGAGTTGCCTTGTTTAGTCACAACTGCGTTAGGCGAACTCAACACTCCATTTTTCGCTACACTATGCCTAGCGGCCTCAATCGACTTGCCTTTGTTCCAGATATGTATTATTTCTTTCAACCTCATCCAACCTCTCTTCATCAGAACTATCCGCAAGCGCTCGATCAACAGTAGCATCCCTGACAGCCCCCAAATATTTTGAGCATTGCTTCCTTCACCAGAATAATCAATCCCCTGAACCTCACCTTCAGGGACCAACCCAACTTTGCCGAGAAACAAACGACAACTATTTTCACCATGCCCTTGCCGTTTACAATGAGTACAATAATACCTTGGGAGATTTTCATAAACGTACTCTTGATAAGTTCACTAACTTTGCCTGAATCTTTTTCCACAAAGCATAATTTAATTCTTTTTGGATGTTTATCCAGTAGGTCTAGAACTACTTTAACTCTAGCAGTACTATGCCTGGTACGATCTTGAGTGGCTTTATCTACAGCAATTGGTTTTCCAGCGGCTGAGACAATGGATAAAAGTGATTGTTTGGCAAAATGATTTGGCGGCAGATCTGGAAAAGATATCCATGCCAATTCTTTTGATGTTTCTTCCTTAGGATTAAACCATATAGTCCATAGAAAAGTTCTAAATAGAAAATCTTCACCATAGAATGTTTTTGTGGTGTTTTGTTCCCAGCAGGAGGGCTGGGGCACGACTAAAGCAGCCATGAGAGATGCCACCCTCAAATCTCCAAGAGGGAGAGGAGAAGAGAGCGTGGGTTTAGGGTTTCCATTCAACTAGTATATAGTTGGTGAGATATGTGATTTATTAATGCGTCACGTCTTAAGATATTCCGATACCTTATGAACTACCATTTGCTCTATAAAACTACAAATTTTGGTCTCCCTTTTCACAGCTTCAGGTTTTGGTAAAAGAGGCGCTTAAAGAGAAATCAATACCAACATCAAATTTAAAGGCAACCAAACAAAAGAGCAAATTAAACTATGCTATTAAGCAAAAGATATGTACTTGTTCTCAACACACCATAAGGAAATCTAAAATAGTAACCACAATTCCAAAACCTCTATACTACTACTACTACTACTTCTATTATATACTACTCTTATTACTAAGTTTAAAGGACGGAAACTTGGTTGCAATCGATCAGTTTGGTGGTGGGAAGAAAATCTCTTCTGCAGTTCTCTTGGAGCTGAATCGCTTCTCTATATCTGGTGAAATGTTGAAAGCAGCCTGCAACACTTGTGGGGATAGAGCCTTCCATGCTGAAGTCCTTCCAGCCAAGTGAGTGAATATTGGATTAGGGGTAGTGATGATAGAGAACCACTCCATGCCATCGGGATCCCCAATTTTCGCTACAACAAAGAACCTGGGAACAATGAACAGATCACCAGCTTTGAGGTGTGTTTCAAGTACACGCTTACCATCAACGCCAACAACCTGAACTCGACCACTGCCTTTGACAATGTAAGTGACTTGAAGAGCTGAGTCACATGAAAAACCGGGAGAGCACATAGCACTTCCATTCAACCTAACAAGATCAGCACCAAGTCCAACTTGGCCAACTAATGGCAAGTTGTTGGTGTTCAAAACAACCACCTTTCCGCCACCCTTGATATCAACATCTAATGGGGCTTCCTCACAGTTGAGAACCATGCCATCTCTATGGCCTTGCTTAGGCTCGGGCATTTCGAAGCCTGCATCGAGCTTCACGATGCCGTTAGCAGTCTGGGAGCTAACTAAAGCCTTAGCCACACTCTCTTCTACATCCCATGCCTTGCTAACAAACTCAGTTACGAAACCAGTGAAAATTCCGTTGGAGCCCGTCAAGAACATGTCAGTGAATGAACCAGCCTTGTGTGCAGTTTTGGTATCACCAAGGAAGAGAAGGACAAGTTGGGTGTCCTCTTTGTTGTACCACCATGTTACAACACCAAAAGGGAGGGCAATAGCATCACCCTTCTTAATGGGTACCACCTTCTCATCTTTTTCTGGAAGAACAATTCCAGCAACTCCAGTACCTTGAAGAACATAAGCAACCTTAGCAGAATCAGAGTAACGAGGCAAAGCGAAACCATTCTTGGAAAGAGCAAGCTTAGCAGCGCCAATATTGCCTTCCTTCAACATGGGAAGCTCGTTAGGACACCATGCATCATACGAACCACCATCTCCTCCATAAACTTGCTTTGCCAACTTTGGGGTTAGAACAACATCCATCTCTCTCGTGATTGTTAATAATAAAAGCACAGAAGAAAAGCAGAGTGATTGTAAACGGATCCAATGGGAGTTTTGGTATTTATAGAGCCCGACACCAAAATCATGTAGGATAAGGATTTTACTAAAGTTTGTGAACAGAATTATACATGAATTAGGAATTGGAGGTTTGCCGAATTTCAGTTTTACCTAAACGTGGACAACTCTTTTAGTTTATTCATTATTAGGTCTGCCAACTATATTTTTTGTTTTTTATTTTTATTTTTATGTAATTAATACTCCTTTGCTTTTTAACTCATTTCTTAAATTTATCTAAAATAAGTAAAAATAAACAAACTAAACAAGACGTTAGTATTTAATTTTTTTTTATCCCAATTCAATAAATATTGGATAAAAAAGTTCTAAGTAAGTTTTGCGGACTCCCAAAAAGAATAGAAAAGCTGTCAGAAACAGAAAAGGATTAGAATTTTTTCCATTGATTTTGGTAGAGCAGCATTGGTGAAGGAAATGCTTCTTTCAGTCGTAGGGAGGAGTGCCCCATCTGCTAGGGTTTGATAGAAGATCATTATGTTCCTCGGTTTCCCCTAACACTTCAACCAAGGAAGAGGGACTACCTGTATTTGACGTAGACTCCCGAAGAACGCATGGTGGGACAAAGGACTCTCTCGAGAATCTAACAGATCCGTGGATGCTCGAGAGGGGGTTACTCGAAACCAGGCCATCGATGGAGGATCTACAGTGCTCAACAATCCCGTCTCCCCCTAAATGATGTGGAAGAAAAGGACAAGGGGACCAAGGTACGCCAGGTACGTGGACACATAATACACTAGTCTGATATTTGCAGAGGATGTCAGCTAGCGCCAACAACGTGTCTAACACTTGGAACAACATTATTTGTCGTAGTAATATTATGTTTAGAGAAAATATAGCAGTAGAACCAACAAATAAAATGATAACCGAAGCAAAGGGAACAACATGTAATAATAAGAAGTATGAGAAAGAAGGAGAAACGAAAAAAATACTGATACCACTGATAAGAAAAACTAGACAGCGCGATTACCTACTAACCTTCTACCCTAATCCTCGACCTACATATCCCCCTATCTAGGGTCATGTCCTTAGTAAGCTCCAAGTGTCTCAAATCTTCTCTAATCACCTCTCCATGATACTTCTTAGGTCTATCTCCACCTCTTTCCAGACCCACCATACCTAACCTCTCATATCTCCTTACTGAGACATCCAGACATCTCCTCTTCACGTGTTCGAACCATCTCAATCTCGCTTCTCTTATCATGTCCACTACGGAGACCACTCCCACCTTCTCAAATAGCATCGTTCTTAATCTTTTCTCGCCTAGTATGCCCACACATCCATCTCAACATCCTCATTTCTGCTACTTTCATCTTCTGGACATGCGAGTTCTTGACTGACCAACACTCAGCACCATACAACATAGGCGTTGGTATAACAACCACTGTATACAAATTTTCTTTAAGACTTAGTGGCACATTCTTATCACACAAGACACCGTACCGGATGCGAGTGTCTATTTTATCCACCCTGCTCCTATACTATGTGTGACATCCTCGTCGGTCTCACTATTTACTTGAATTATAAACCCTAGATACTTGAAACATTCTCTCCCGACGTTGACCTGAACATCAATCCTTATTACTTTTTATTTTAGTAATTCAAATCAAAAATAGTTTTTATAAAAAGAGTTTTTATTTTAGTTTTTACTTAGCATTCCTTACCAAATGAAACGGAAGTCGCAGGAGCAAGTTAAGAGTTAGAATTCTCCAACTTTCAGAGTTGTGAACTAATCTCTTCCTTTTACGGCCCTTATTAGAATCATGTACCTGGCTGAAATAGAGGCAAAAGACCTATTCGAGGTCAAGGTCAAAATTATAAGGATCATGGAGGTCCTTGATCCAATGGGAATTGACTAGAATGAAGAGCTCGCGCAGGCGTAGGCTTAATAGTGAACGCAGACCCTCTGCTTATAGATATGAGATCAAAGACTTTTTAAAATCAAATCAAAATATCAGAAGTTTGGCACATTCAGCTGTTACTGAGACTTATTTTCTTGAGGAAGTTTTTTTATTTCATAGAGAGGGGTAAGTTTAGATCGCTCACAGTAATTATACATACCTATAGAAAAGATTA
Source organism: Jaltomata sinuosa (assembly GCA_003996215.1). NCBI lineage: Eukaryota > Viridiplantae > Streptophyta > Magnoliopsida > Solanales > Solanaceae > Jaltomata > Jaltomata sinuosa. Next base: position 76,897 of record QJPP01002098.1, on the reverse strand, counting down.
TCAGAGAGGTCATAGAATTTGAAAATCCCAATTTTAAATTTTGATTTGAAATCAGTGTTTATTTATGAAATTTACACAAAATTTTAACTTTAATTTTTTCTATTCATGATTTCAAATTCTCCAAAAATTAGAATTTTAAATTCAAAACTGTGATTTTTTTTAAAATGTAGAACTTAAATCATAAGTTTATATCTTGTAAAACAAGATACATCATTTTAAATTTTGTAAGACAAGACTCATGCTCAACGTGAATAAGTTTTCTGTAACATGTGAAAGGATTATTATATTAAAGAATAACTAGTTACTACTATTGTTTATTTTTTGGACCAATGATTTTTTGTAAGATTAGTGTATTTGAAAGCTTGCGATAACATATAATCAAAAATATTTTTATAAAAGAAATATGGAGATATGTGATTTATTAATGCGGTGGCTTAGGATATTTATTTACTTTGTCAATGAACTATGATTTTCTCATTTGATAAGTGTTAGGTTCAAGATTTCACCAGTTACTTTTGATGATAACAAACCAACATAATTTAATAAAAGAATATTTACTTGTGGTAAATTTAATATTGGCACATATTTATTTGATGAAGAAGGAGTTGGTGAAGATCTAATCAAATATGGAAAAGAAGATATTGCAAGAGAAGATATGAAAGAAAAAGTCTTGCCCAAATCAAGATTTATTTGATGAAGAAGTAGTTGGTGAAGATCTAATCAAATATGAAAAAGAAGATATTGTAAGAGAAGATATGGAAGAAAAATACTTGCTCAAATCAAGGTAGAAGAACATGGAAAGAATATTACTACGATCCTATGAAAGGAGAAATATTCTATAAAAGGAAAACAAATCATGATCGATTTGTTACTTAAGAAAGGTCCAAAATCTATGGAGTACAAGATATGTTAGAAGTTTTAACATCGCAAGAGAGTCCATATTCAGAATGATCAAAACTCGTCAAGAAGATGAATTTGGTTATATTCAAATTAATATGAATCAAGATTCAAGGTGAAATAAAAATTTATGATGAAGATTTGTTGATTATGGAAGGAAGATATTGAGAATATTTGTTATGGAAAGAGATTGATATTTCCCAAAATTAAGAAAGGGAGATTCAAGGAAGTACAAATTATTGACTTTATCTGTAGAAAATATGTTTACTATATTTTACATATTGAAAAGCATTTGAATTCAAGAACTTGGTCCATACCACAATGAGAGCACAAGAAAAGATATCAAGAGGATTAAAGTTCAGAATAAGGAATCAAGAAGATCAATTATGATAATTTTACACCATTCAAATATGGTATAATTGGATCAAGAAAGGAATGTCAGCAAAATCTTTGGAGCAAATATTTTGTGCAATCAATTGAGGAGAGAATTCATCTAAGAAAGAAGATACTACTTCAAATAGAAGATTTACTGTATCAAGACAAAAGAAGAAACAACCAGATCCCTTGGAGCATAATGAACCACTATTTAAAGAAGAAGTATTGAACTGATTCAGTACGTAGCCACACATACTTTCGTCTCAGCCACTCTCAAGTTTCTTTGTTCTACTCTTCATAAGCATTGTATTTCATTGTTGATTTACTGTGTAGTCAAAAGAGAGAAAGAGAGAAAAAAAATATTGTTTGGTGAGGCATTGTATTAAGAGGTTGTGTCATTGTTCATTTCTTTGGTGAGCGAGTGAAAACCAAAGAGTCGTTGTTGGTGAGCGAGTGAAAAACCAACCTTATACGTTGTTAGTGACCATCTCAAAACTAACCTTTATTCGTTATTGGTGAGCGAGTAAAAACCAACCTTGTAAACATTTGTGGTGAACGCGAAAAACCATTAAGGCTGTACTCAACTCAAAGTTACAAAGAGCTGAAAGAGATAACTCCTTGCAACTCAAGGAAACTGGAGTAGGATATCACATTGGTTCTGAACTAGTATAAAAATCCTGGTGTCATTTATTTTGTTCTCTCATATTATATTCTGCATTTGATTATTTATTGTGGTTTATAGTTGTCTAAATCAGAAGATTAACAATTATGTGCAGACTGTCTCGTCATCAGTCGACTGGACTCAGAGAGTAGTTGACTGGACTCAGAGAGTAGTCGACTGTAGTCGATTAAATTTTAATAGGCTTACAATTCACCCCCCCTCTTGTACTTTCAATAAGATTGTATGACGAATTATGATAGTTTTTACCAATTGTGTGGTTTTCATGTTTATGAAAATAAAATATAATTTAAGAAATTTAAATTGCATGTCCAAAAATTCAACTTTAAATTAATCTGATTCCAAATTATGTTCCAAATGAACCCAAATGCATGTCATCCTCTTTCTGACTCTGTCATATAGAGATTAAGTGTAAGATGTCTCCCGTTGATTCATATTAAATAATGTTCTTACTTTTTTATTTTGATCCAAATTAAGTGATGTACCACATAATTAAAGTAGGTATTGCTTGTTTTGTTCTCAATTAACGCTATTTGAATAAATGGATTTTTATGTAATCAGTAAGCGGTACTTCCTTTGTTTCATTTTACTTGGCACATATTGACTTGACACTCCACTTAAAAAATATTTATTAAGTATGAGTTGAGTTTACATACTAAAGTAACTTTATTAATTGCACTTTGTAAATCTAAATCTGACTATTAGTACTTTATATAATTATTTAATGACAATATTAATAATATTGGCAGAAAATGATAAATTTATCTTGATTTGCTAAAATGGATAAATAAAAAAGAAAAAGTATTTTTAATATAAGGAAGAGCCAAATAAAATGAAACAAAGGGACTATTAAATATATATTATTTAATTAAAAATAATTTAGTATAAACACTTCTTATTTTTTAGAGCGAGTAGATTTCTGAAGAGGTATGCCCAATATAATAACATCACTTGCCCCTATGTTTAAGATGTTTCAGTGTGAGTAGATGACATAGGTGACATTGCTCTGTGGTCTCCTCCAATTATGTGTCACGACTCTCTTTCTAAGGTCATGATGGCACCTACAACCCCCCAGTAGGCAAATCAATCTCCGTAGTCCGGAACTATTAGTAATGGGATACTACCTAACAATATGCACAATAAGTAAAAATAAGCGGAAGCAGAATATAAAGATAGACAAAGCGTAAGCAATAACCTGAATATATACATAATAAAACTACACCAACTCCAAAATTTGGTATCGACAGTACAGAAGCTTCTAATGGAATACAAGTGCTAGAAGTAACAAAAGATAAGTACAACTGTCTCTCAATATACAAGAGTAACAGTACAACATATGAGATGTAGTCAAGCTCCGAAACTCGGATCCTCGACAGGCGAAAACTTTCCAATCCACAAGAACCAAGGACCATAAATAGCTCTATGAAATGACAGGAGTAATATAATCTACCTACAGTCCCAACGACCGCCCATACAATCGAGGAATGCAATCAAGTGAAATCGAACCCTCCGTCCGCCCATACAATCGGAGCGTACACTGAACACACATCAAACAAGGGTGGAATCTGAGTGAAATATGCATGATGATGATAATGATGGAATCGGTAATAGTAACTATGTATGCACCTCCCCCAGCACTCCAGCAGGAGGACCCATGGTGGGATGTACCCGCTGAAATCTCAGAGAATCAAAACCTCAAAGTACGTGCCCAGAATTGAACTAAGTCTAAAACAGTAGTAGTAATATCAAAAGACCCTCTCAAAGGGTGCTCTAAGTATACTCGGGTCTAAATCAGTGATAAAAGTCTCAATAACCCTCTCAAAGGGTGCCCAGAGCGTATCCGGGTCTAAATCAGTAATAAAAAAAAGTCTAGTGCTCTGCCCTGCCGAGCCTAGTATCAGTAGGAAATCAAGTCTAATGCTCTGCCCTGCCGAGCCTAGTATCAGTAGGAAATCAAGTCTAGTGCTCTGCCCTGCCGAGCCTAGTATCAGTAGGAAATCAAGTGTGAAATAATCCAAATCCCATTTTATCATCATTTATACTGAAAACGGGCCCCCGGGCCCATGCAAGGTTTAGAAAGTCGCCTATAGTAGGCCCGAAGCCAAAATAGTGATAAAATATGCAGGGAAAAACCTCTTTCATAGATGATATGCTCGCACACAAATATAAATTAACCCAACGGCTCACAAACATTCCTACCGGCCCTATACAAGCCCAACAGCTCTACAACAGACATAACCAGCCTAGAATAATATCTCTATGTCCGGGACTAGCGGATATTTCCAAATAACCCACCATCTATGTTCCAGAGTCAATACGAGGTCACACAAGACCATAAGGGTGATATACAATACTACACGAATACTACAATCAGCGTATGAAATAAACAGACAGAAAAGATGGGCAAGGTCTGGGGTACCAACCTAAAACAACCCACCCAAGGATACTAACTAATGCAGTTATAGCCTATATACGCAAAGTCTAGGTAGCGAAAGTCATAACCTACCTGTCATCCGATGACTAGCTGTTTTATCCCTTTTGGATTTTTTTGAAAAAACTGAATGGTTTTCGACACTTAGAAATTATTCCAAAACTTAAAGAAAATTTCAAAATAATTCTAAACAAAACAGAGTCGCCACTTAATTTTTACAAAGAAATTAAGAAAACTTCAAAACAATTTCAAAGACTTAAAAACATAAATAAATCTTTAAAATTAGAGAAAATGAGTAAGGGTTCAAGTAACATCTTAAGAAGGGTTTTAAGGCACTTAAGAACGTCCGTTTTAAAACGGTTGACCAAAGAACAATTTTTGACTAACTAAAAATGAAACAATTTCGAAAGAGTTTATTCATGAACATATTTGAAGACAAATTAGGAAAAATGTTATAACTCAATCCAAGGCAAAACAAAATTATTTTAAAGAAAATTCATTCTTTTTTGAAAATATACAAATTCAAGGAAATTTTATTTAAAAGCAACTATAGCCTCAAGCAAAAGTTATTCAAATTAAGAATCTCTTTTGAACCAAGAAGAACTTATTTTATTAATAATTAGAGAAAAGCAATTTTGAGAAAAAGAATTTGAGAAGAGGGTGATTCTGCTCTACAAATAATAATTATTAAGGAAACATTAACTTGAATAAACAATAAAAAGTCAAGGAATTATTTTAATTAATTTTTATGAAAAGTCGATGTTTGGAAAAGACGAGTTTAAGAAAGTTCTTTTATATCAAGGAGAATCCATTTATGACCAAAGAAAACTTTATTAAGCCATGGATGAGTAAATAGTCATTTTTTATTTGAAAAATCCATTTTTAGGCAAATGAACACAAAATCTAGCTTTTTCTCATTTTTAACCGAACTAAATTAAGTGACAAAATTTGACAAAATAAATTACAAGAGAGGATAAAATCAAAATAACAACATTTTAGGGGATCTATTTAGATTAAGTAAATTAAGTTAGTTAACACAAATGATGACATAAATAAATTACAAGAAAATAAAAGAGAGGGTTGAGAAAGTGGGCTTTAGACCCATCCAAATCTGTCTAGCTTTGGGCTTCAGCTTTAAATGGATTTCGGTCCACTTTTATGCTTGTATACCAGCTATGTATACTACTGTATATCAGCTGTATATTTACTATTTTTTGCTTCCAAGACCTGCATATCAGCTTCCTTTTCTTCCTATATCGTTTTATACCATTGTATACTTGCTGCTTTCTTTTGTAATTCTGTTGCACAGGGCAGTATACTAGACTCTCTGAGACTTCATTTTGGTGCACGACACAAATGAAGATGGGCTTAACCCATCGAGAATGCAAAGGGGAGGTCCATTGGACTCGACCAAAAAGTTCATGCAATGAAAGAGTAAGAGAATAAGAATTAGACTGAGTTTATACAAGAAGACGTAGCCTTAAATAATTAAACAAATTATGAAATAAACAAACGGTATTTCACCTATTTCTGCATTTCCAGAAAAAAAAGACTTGAGACCAAATCACATTCCAAACAATTGGCAGAAAGGTCATTCATGCATTTCTATCATATGCCAAATTACATGAAAAGGGGTTATTCCTTGAAAGATCATAAGCAATTTTGCACGTAGGGATAAGACCATGGTTTGATGGACTGTGAGGATATTTCTTCCTTTTATAAGGCAAGAATAGTTTGACTAACAGCTTAGAACTGAATAAACAAGTAGCTCATACAACGATTATTAACTAGGGATAAGAAAGCCAAGGAGATATCTCACACGTATATGTTGTCGTATTTAAATCACGCATCTTACAACATAATAGCATGATACTTATATCTTAACCAAAATTATCAACTAGTTACAGGTCAATATGAGTGAAACATTGGATATTTTGCACTTTAACAGAATTGAATTTAAATCTTGCAAACAGGAAAGCCATTTACTATATCCGAAATAATACAAGCCCTGAACAAGTTGTAGCATTCATGTGAAAACTTTTACGAAACAAAAGAAAAAGCAGAGGAAAGTCCATGCTTGATTTCCAGCACAACAGAGGAAAATATCATGAGTTCACGTTGCAAAATTTCCCACATACATAATACCATATTCGTAGGGAAAGCAGAAAACAAAGGGGAGGGAGGATTAAACACTTGGTGACACGAACTAAAGGCCTAGAAATTCACTTAGCACTGATTCACACAAAATAGTAGAGAGATCAAGGCCTTATACATATTTTGAAGGTCTCTTTGACTAATGAATCATCTAAAGACCTTGGTTCTTGGAACTTCACATGGCATTGAAGACCATGGAGGCTCTGGAGTCTGGAACATGATTTTGAACAATGTAACCCATCATTTGGAGTGATTGTTCTCACCATCGAGTTCACAGGAGAAAGAAAACTATTGAATGAACAAGAACACGACACTGATCTAACAGGGAAGTTCCAGGAATTACAAATTAATCGCAGGACTAACACTTAGCTACCAAAATCATGCTTAACGAGTTCATAAAGACTCATATCATACCATACAAGACGTGAACACTAACTACTCAAATAACCAAAGGGAATTAGGGGGAGTTTCAGGTCTGTAGGAACTCTTGGGAGAAGCCAAACCAGTGAGTTCAAAGCTTCTCCCGAGCTCTACTATTCCCCTAAGACTCAACCCATCATTCCTCACAATTCATACAGCCCATAAGCAATGCCAACTCAACAAACAACTTTTAACCATGACACCACCATAACAAACAATCAAACCACTGAATCAATCATCGCAAACCAACATACAACTAAGACTAAGAAAATAGTAAAGTAAAGAGGTAATTTTACCTTTTTTCGAGCAACAAAGCTGAGACGACGAGTTAAGATTTCTATCAACTTTCCGACAAGCAAAGGACTTGAAACTTCTTCGTTTTCAAATGATGAGAGAAAAAAGCCCAAGACCCTTAAGAAAAACTTAAAAGAACCGTATGATTCTTGCTTAGAACTTGGCTTGATTTTTTTCGGATTTCCCCAAGTGCTAGAGAAAAGGACTCTCCAAAGCCTTGCTATCCAAAAAATCCCCCCCTAGTGTGTGAGACTAGAAGGGTTTATATAGGAGAAATTTTGGGGTTTCCAACAGGTGGAAATGGAGGGAAAAACTTGGGGATTTCGGATAAAACTTGAGGGATTTTGAAATTCAAAACCCCAAAATCACCCAATGCTGCCACGAGTGTACCTTGTTGGTACGAAATCCATCATACACCGATGATATAGAGGATAATCCGCCGCGTTTCTAGGGATGAAACGTTGTAAAGCCCAGCTGTGAATTTTGGGGGTTTCTAGAACATGCACAACTCATCAATTCGTACAATCAAACGAAGATGATAAAGAGTAGACGGAGTGATAATGATTTTGGGGATTTTCGGAAGTCGTTTGGAGTAGAGTACTGTTTTTTGATGGAGAGAGTACTGGGTGTGTTCATCTGGGTTTGCTCATCTGTAATTGACGAAGAAGAGAGAAGATGACAATGGGTCGTTTGGTTTTGAGCGTTTAGCTAAAGTGAGGAAAAGAAAAGGGGAAATAGGGAGTAATTAGGTTGGGCTTAGCGGGTCAAGGGGAATTGGAGTGGGCTGAGGCGGTTTTGGGCTGGTGTGAGGGCGGGTCAATTGTCCCAAATCATTGCTGAAGCAAAGGTTGTAAAGGTGGTTTAAGGTACGGCCACTTTGCTTTGCAAATGTGGCCAATTCAAATTAAAGAACTAACCAAATTGGTTTAAATTACAGCCGGACAATTGAGATTATAGCCAAATTGGATCTAATTGAACTAATTCAAATGAATTAGGCCGTAATTAGAATAGAGATAAACTGAATACGATTAATTTAACCGAGCTTTAGTATCTGAAACAACCAAAATAATTAATTCACTATCGTATTTAAACATGTGTTTATAAAAATACCAATCTTTCACAATTTAATTCTCGTTTGAATTATTTCGATCAAAATTGGCAGTTTTAAACATTTTGAAATGATTTTTGGAAAAATTCCTTTGAATATCTACTAAAATTCCCACGATAGTATACATCCATATATATTATGAATATACGCAGACATATGTTATTCATGAGAAATTGTAGAATATTCTCCATAATTACTTTTTTTTGAAAAATTATTTAAATTACAAAAATTAATTATCTTTAATTGTTTAAAATCTACAAGCTCGATAATTAATCAAATAGCAGAGGGTAAAAATTGGGTGTCAACACTAGCTGCGGGAACGACGTCGTCCAGGCTCGAACTACTCTGAAAAGCTCCAATTCGCGAAACCACTATCAATACAATAATCTACACATTAAAACGAGACAAGCAATACCCATAAGGCTATAAATATAACCGGGTCGAAATTCGGGTCACAAACAGACCCGTAGGCCCTCAATTCAAAACCAGAAATGAAAAATATTCATGTGTTCTTTACCATCCCAGGAGCACATGCTCAAAAGATGAGCAAAATTGGACAATAATTTGGGGCTCAAAACAGCCCCTCAAAGCAAGAATTGAAAAGGAAGAAATTAGGGAAGAAAAGGAAAATTAACGAGAGAATTACCTGATTTTGAAGGCCAGAAAACACTCGGATCAGTAGTAGTTACTCCTCCAAGAGTTGGGAATGAAAAAGGGTTATATATGAGGTCTTGAGAGTTTGGCAATGTAGGATTTCGAAATTGGGTTTAGAAGAAATGAGGAAGAGAAAGCGAGTTGGGCAGCTTAAATGCTGCCAGCCTAGGCGCAGGGGTGCCCAAATACAGCGCACGGGCACCGGCGCCATGTCGCTGGGAATGGGGAAGGGGCGCTGGTCTGGGTGAGGCGACTGGCATGCAGGGGCGCTGGCCTGGGCTCAGGCATGCGCGCGCAGGTGTGGCCCAGGCGGCGCCCTGGCACCACACCAGCAATGCCCATGAAAATGTTTAACACTTTGGGTCCCCGGGAACGCATCCGGGGTCCCGTGAACACAAACGACCTGGGCTATTCAACTAGAAACAAAATTTCGGATCCAATGGAGTCGATGAAAATCCTATCGGAGGTGGATTTAATGAAAAGTGAGCTCCACACCCAAAATCAACCTTTAGGCCAACTATTTTAGAAATGGAACTCAAGGGCTAAAATCAAGTACGGAAGCCTCGGGACCCAAACCAATGGTCCCGCTAGCCTAAAATCAATATTCCGGAGCTAACAGCTCTGTCAAAATTTCCATCAGAGGCTGTCTTCTCTAAATGTTGACCAAAGTCAACCAAATAAGCCCAACTGGCCTGAAAACACAGAATGGGAGAGAATTCCAAGCTGAAAAGCTCCCGAATCCCGATCAAAGGTACCACTAGACCAAAGTCCATGCTCCGGAGCTAAAAAAACTGTCAGAATTCGATTCCGAGCACATTCACCAAGAATGTTGACTGAAGTCAACAATTTCAAAAGCTTAAAGCTCTAAAACAAAGAACGGCCAAAAAGACCAAACAAATGGCCCGGGCACCGAACTACCGATCCCAGCAAGCCATAAATGACTTGGGGCCACTACAGGCAAGCTCTAACGGTACAAGAAAGGTGAAAAGACGAAAATGACAGGAAGGGTCATTACATCATCCACTACTTAAAAGACTTTCGTCCTCGAAAGTCAGGAACGTAGGATACACTAGAGATTTAAGAACAAGGGATACGAAGCCCGCACTACTCTTTCGGACAACCCGGGTAGCCTCCTCCACTGGACGGCACCCAACAGAATGAAACTACAAAAAGCAACCCAGTCCAAACTCCTTACTAGCCAAGTTAGACTCCAAACTCAAACTCCAAAACACCAAAGGTCTGCCAACCCAAACTGATCCTCGAGAATCTCAACCCGAAAAGCACCGCCACAACACCAAAACCAGAGAAGCAAGGCGATTAACACACAGAACTCGAATCCTCGAAACCACAATCAAGTTTACCAGAAAAGCCATCGACCCAAAACTCTAACTTATGAACCCGCTGATCCGAAAAACCCTTTTTATTTTGAACTGAATCCTTTTGAATCATAAACAGGAAGTTTCATACAAGTCAAACACTCAATCCATCCTCTAAGCATCAACTGACTCACCAGAGATCCATAGTTCCCGCTTATACTTCATTATGAATGAAGCCATCCTTTTCACTTAAACTCTTTCCAAACCAAGGTATAGTCTATTGGCCTTTGCCATTCAAGATAACAACCCTTAGCATATCATCAAAAACTGGAGCTACCTACCCTAACTGACCATCAACCAGTGAACGAACACTTTTGCTAACATCAAACTTGCTAACTGAACCCGACTGAAGTTGCACACCAGGGCTAGGAAAGCCATGCGTGAACACCCTGTGTTGATGGAGAAATTTCCAAACTATAGAATGAACCCAATTTTGCTGCACCGTGTCAAGTCTGAATCGACTGGAAGCGAATGAACCAGGGCAACCTGCCCAATAGACCCAAACCAAAACCAAGCCTCTGCAAGGAGTGTGGTAAGCCTACCACAAAGTCCGTAATCATCAGATAAGCCCCAACTCTAAGAAACACTGCTGCTACCCCGAATACTCGAACACCATTCGGATTTGAAATCACCTTACAACTCTCACCTCAGGAAGAAGTCCACCATGCCACAAATATCAAGTCAAAACACCCCGTAGGCAAAGGAAAGGGTGTTTGAAGTCCCAAGCCACCATCTAGTTGTAGAAATTTTACGTAAACCATCAACTCACCTCTTTGGCTTGAATCAACTGCTCTACTGCATCTGCACACAACCAACCATTTTGAAGCATATATCATACCAGACTTCTAGTCCATACTGGCCTAGTCTAACCAACACTGGAACCTCATATAAAAGACAACCCTTGAAGATCCAACTAAACAAGCATTTCAAACTCTCGGGAATGAAGGCGACGATCAATCTCAAAGTACCATTAGAACTTAAAATAGCCTTGCTAGCCTCAAATCGCACAACCTGATCACATATAGCATACACCACTATTGAATCTCAAACTCACACCATTGAGTCAGTCTAACTATGGTAGAAGGAACCTCGTACTATCTGGAACACCGCCTAAATCTGGAATGTCCAGCCCAACTCAAAGGTTAGCCAAGGACTAGGTGTCCAAGGCCAACTGTCACTCCACAACTGAAAATAGGAAAGCTAAGTTATCCGAACTCAACGCCTTCCAACCCAAGAAGCTCCAACAAAAAGAACCAACCACGAACCATTCAGAGTAGTTTGCTAGTCTACGATTCTGAAACCCAAACTTAAAATTGCCAACTAAAGCCTCTGTCAAACCCATATGCTGTCAATGAACCTTTAGGAACCGAAGACAACTAGGCTGTGAACATATAATTTTCTAAGTCCGTAGATGCTACTGAAGCTTGAACCAATCGAAGGAAATGCCATTGCAATCTCTAGATGGTCGAATCACGTCACCAACCCATAACCCAAAGCAATCTCTCAGTCGTCACCCAGTCAGCTACTAGAACACACAAGCACGAACAAAGAGTCATCTCCCTCCCTTTTCAACTAAACAAAACCCTTTCTTGGCATATACCGAACCTTACAAATCCTTTCTCAAATAAGAACCTGGAGCCATTCCCTTAGCTCCCATACTTACATTGACAAAACTTAATAAGGTAGGAGAAAAATAGGCTAGATGCCCGACTCACCCAACATACTATGAATATAACTCAACCACGAGGCTACAGTCAACACTTAGTCAAAAATGCTAAAGCCAAACTCAATCACAATGCCAACATCAAGAGCTCATCCAGAGAACTACGATCAAAAGTCAATCTAACTGGAACTAGGGAAAACAACAAACCAACCCAAACAGGCAAGAAACTGAAGGAGACTATAGGATAACCCACATACCTGCCAACCTCCTAAACCAACCAAACAAAGAGGGTCAACTTTAAACACCCGAGAAAACCAAAACAATGAATGTACGCTAGTATAATCGATACCTCTCAACTTAAGACAAGATCTCAAACTTCGGCAACCACCGGTAACACCAAACTAACACAAGAACTTCTAGCAAATGCTAGATAACAACCTAGGTGACAACCATCTAGGACCGCTCAAGAGGGAAGACTCAACACAAGTGTAGAGTCACAAAAAAACAGGGATAAACTCAACCAGAAATAGACTAACAAGGACTATCCATGAGCTACAACTCCGAGAAAACACCTTTCAAGAAAAACTCACCCCATCCACTTCTAAAAGAAATGATCTACCAAAAACACACGACTAAAACTACAATTCAAGTAGCCAATCAACTAAACAAGTAGCAGGTAAGCATATAAGTAAATAAACTATAGAAGGGTAGGAATCACAGCGCAAACAGTACTATCACAAGTCGGAGGTAACATGAGCCTAACCTGGAGCAACAATATTAGGAACCCCTACCTCAAGCCCACCAAGAGGAGCATCGGACTGACGATGTCTAACACTAGCTGGAGTAGTCAAAGTTGAAGGCTCAGTTATCCCTTGACGGGGACAGTCTCTAGAATAATGAGCAATCACCCCACAACTATAGCAACCCAAAGAAGCCCTACTTCGACGCACGGTTCCTGTCGACTCTGGATGGATGCCTGAACCACCATAGCCCTGCTGGCTATCCTGACCCTGCTGACTGTAAAGTGGGACTGTGAGGAAATCCTTAACCAAGGGCCCACGCTCCCTGCATCGATAACAAATTTTACCAAGTGGAGTCTGACGGGATGATCCCATTGGACCAGATCGGCCAACATGGACTGCATACTCTAAAGGCAAATCCCGAAGAATATGATCTGTACTCTGCCTACTCTGCTCAACATGGCCTACACAACCATTCTCTGGAACTTGTGGAGCAACTGAAATTATCCTGGCAGATAAGAAGCAGTGGAACTGTAATGACCGAGTCCGTCGTTATGTCAATCTTTCCTGATTTCATAAATTTAGGGAAAATGGTTTAAAATACGTTTGGAATAAATAGGGTGACATCATGGAAAATTTCTAATTTTCAAAAAGAATTTAGGCTGATGTCACACCGCTATAGCGGTAATTGTTCCGCTATAGCAGCACCGCTGTCATGGTAAGGCGAACCGCTATAGCGGGGTTACGGGAGACAAAACTTGTGATGGGATTTTATTAAAAAGTCTCTTCTCCTCAGTTGGGAAACATACGAGGGTTTCTCCAAAAACCCTCCCATGCTGCTCCAAGGCTGGGAAATCATGGGGAGATGAGGTCATGGCTAAAGAGACGCGGAACAATGGATTCCAGGATCACGGTTCAGCCAGGAACGCAACCACGGAGCCAGAAACGTATCATTAAAGCTACTGGCACCCAGGTAGGCTAGGTTTTATGAGTAGTTAGACCTGTTTACTTTCCATACCTTGTATAGTAGAAACGGAGAATCCATGTCTTAGGCCTCCGGGCACGGGGTCTGGCGGATTCGGGAATTGTTGTGTGTTTCAAGATGTACAGAGTAAATAGTGAGTTTCGTGAATGGTATTATATGGTTAGCTTATTTATTCTATTGACATAAAATGATGGGTTGATGGACTGGTAGGTCAGGAAGGTTCGGGGAACCGGGGAAGTACTTGGGAGCACGGGAAACGGGAATAGGAAGCTCCTAGGTGGGGCTTCAGGAAATGTTATTACTTGAGCCTTAGCGGCGGTCTTGCTAAGGCTAGGAAGGAAATCGTGTAGCATATTTGTATGTTTAAAATAAAAAGGGGAAATTGCTAGTTACATATTATAACAAAAAGGGTGAACCGGGAAATAATTTTCAGACGGGAATTAATGGTTTGTAGTTTTACCCGGAAGGGGGTAGGTGATGGCTTTTGTATTTCTGTGATTGTGTATATTCATTGTACTCGTTATCTATGTAATTGTGTGCATTACATTGCTTAGGGAAATTATGTGGAATGTCTAAGTTCGGTTTACAGTCTATGTTTGAATGGTGTTTACTTGTTGGCTTTACAAGGGGTGTGCATTCATCTATTGACTGTCGTTATTGACATTCGGTTAGCTTGGGTCCACACCTGGTACGGGTATAACACATTGATAACGGAAATACAACAAACAAGAAGAAACGAAGGAAAAGATATGAGAATTAATAACTAGGAATTGAAATTATGGGCAACAAGGAGCTAAAAACCTCACCTCCCAATTGATTCCAACAACTAGATACTAATTCAACTCAACTAATCAAGGAAACTTAAATGAAATCCACAAGTGGGAGACCTTTGATTAATTAAGTAAAGAAGTTAAACTAACAATTAAGAGAGTCACCCTAATCACTCACTAATTCCTTAAGGGAATTACACTAAGCCTTACACTAGCAACTACAAGTTTTAGAGTATCAATCTTCAATATGCAAAAACTCGTCTTCCAATATGAAGAAAAACTACTATTTATACTAGGGAATAAGAAGACACTAGCTATTACAGTTTTGCCCTTAATGAAGTAAGGGCCTTGTTTGGTTGCCTTCTTTTGGGAATTCTTGAATTCTTCCTTCCACCTCACTTTAATAGACCACCCACACATTGTATGCTTTCTTTGGGATCCTTCAAGCTTCTCCAATGCTTCTCTTTTCATGAACATTGCTTGAAGGTCTTGGAGTTCTTTAGCTTGACTACGTGTGAAAGGCCTTGAAGGATAAGTGCCATCCAAGATAGTACCATCCATGCTTTCCAATCTAGTATCATCCTCCCCTTCTTGAAAATGATTCGTCCTCGAATCCAATTGATCACCTACAACACAAGGAGAAAGATCACTAACATTGAAAACATTATGAACATTATACTCACTTGGTAAGTCAATCATGTATGCATTGTCATTTATCCGCTTGAGTACTTTGAAGGGTCCGTCTCCCCTTGGGCTTAGCTTTCCTTTTCGAACTTGTGGGAACCTCTCCTTTCAGAAATGAACCCATACCCAATCGTCCGAGTTGAAAATCACTTCCTTTCTTCCACGATTCTTTCGGTTGGCCACTTTTGAATTGTTCTTTTCAATGGCCTCTTTTACCTTGGAATGAATGTTCATCATCTCCTTTGCTCTTTGTTCAGCATCTAGGCTCACAACAACATGGCTAGACAAAGGAGTCATAGTTAATGGAAACAAAGGCTTAAAGCCATAACATGCATCAAATGGAGACATTCCAATAGAACAGTGGAAAGACCGGTTATATGCAAATTCTATCAAGGGTAAATGGTCTTCCCAAGTGGTTGGGGTGCCCCTAATCATACACCTAAGCATGCTTCCAAGATTCCGGTTGACTACTTCGGTTTGTCCATCCATTTGAGGATGACAAGAAGTAGAAAATATGAGTTTGGTACCAAGTGTACCCCATAGATTCTTCCAAAAATGACTAAGAAATTTGGAATCCCTACCACTAACAATGGTTTGAGGGACTCCATGCAATTTAAGCACATTAATGACAAACAAGGATGCTACATGGGATGCATCATCACATTTATGGCATGGAATGAAATGAGTCATTTTAGAGAACCTATCCACTACCACAAATATGCTATCATGTCCTCTTTTAGTCCTAACATAAAATCCATAGAAATGTCCATCCATGGACCACTGGGAGTAGGAAGAGGGGTATACTTACCTTGAGGCCGAGTCATGGATTTGGCTTGCTTGCATTCGAGACATTATCCACAAATCCGCTCCACATCATGCTTCATCTTTGGCCAGTAAAATTGTTCCATAAGGATGTCAAGTGTCTTGGGTACTCCAAAGTGCCCCATCAAACCACCACTATGAGCTTCCTTGACAAACAACTCTCTCCATGAACTCATGGGCACACAAACTCGCCCATTCTTGAACAAGAATCCATCAACCAATTGGAACCTATCAACCCGCTTCCCTTGACTAAGACAATCAAAAGTTTCTTTGAAATCGGGATCCACAGAATAGAATCCCTTCAAGCTTTCAAATCCCATCATTTTAGAAGCCAAGGTGTTGACCAATACAAACCTCCTTGATAGAGCATCCGCTACTACATTCTCTTTGCCTTGGTTGTAGTTGATCACATATGGAAAGGTCTCAATGAATTCAACCCATTTGGCATGTCGCTTGTTCAACTTGGATTGCCCCTTAAGATGTTTCAAGGACTCATGATCGGTCCTTATCACGAACTCTTTGTGCCACAAGTAGTGTTGCCAATGAGCCAATACCCTCACAAGTGCATATAATTCCTTGTCATAAGTTGAGTACCGAAGAGTATCTCCCTTTAGTTTTTCACTAAAGTAAGCCAATGGTTTTCCCTCTTGCATCAAGACACCACCTATCCCAACACCCGAAGCATCACACTCAATCACAAAAGCATACTTGTTGGTCCTTCCATAGTGCACAACATATCAATCAAATTGCCAAGGCCTCCCCAATAATACATGACAAGCCAACATGGGTACCACATCACAAATCAACTCCTCATTGTACTTGCCCACACTAAATCGAATACTTGCTTGTTTGAGGACCTTCATCTCTCCACTCTCATTGAGCCATTGTAGCTTGTATGGGTTGGAATGCCTTCTTATTGGAATTTGCATACGCTCCACCAAAGAACTACTCACCACATTAGTGCAACTCCCACTATCAATAATCAAAGAACACACCTTATCTTGGATCTTGCACCTAGCATGAAACAGATTCTCCCTTTGGTCAAGTTCTTCTTTGGCAAGAGCTCCCATAATCCTCCTCACAACACATGAAAGGTTGGTATTTACCTTCAACTCTTCATTATCATCAAGTAGGGGTTGCCCCCTTTCCATGAAGCAAGTGAAATTTACCCTCTCATCCAACCTTTCTTCCTCATCCCCCGAAGCTACTCTCTCCCCTTCACCTTTATCCCTCTCTCCCTCACTTCTTTCATTATGCTCATCTTCCTCATTGGTTTTATACCCATCAAGAAAAGCAACAATTGTCCTTCTATTAGGACACTCACTAGCAATATGTCCCCTCCCTTGACATCAAAAGCATTGGATGGTAGAGGGTCGAGGAAAGTTGGGTTTTTCAAAGTTACCTCCTTTCGGCTTGTCATTCCCTTTGGCTTTGTAATCAACCTTTACTTGAGTGTCTTGACCACTACCTTTAGATGATCCTCGAGGAGTTGGGGTCTTCCACTTATCATTGTTTTTACTCCATGAGGAAGTTGAAAAATTCTTGGCCTTGTATGTCTTCTCATCTTTCAAATCCATTTCGACCTTAAAGGCATCATGGAAAGCCGCTTCAAGATTATCATAGTGTTTAAGTCTCAAAGGCTTCAAGATATCGGGCCTCAAGTTTGCCATGAATCGTATCACCGTGTATTGCATATGCTCCTCAAGCTTGGACTTCATTCTCAAGTTCTCAAATTCATCATAGTATTCTTCAACACTCTTGGTACCTTGCCTAAGCATGTACACCTTCTTGAGAGCTTCTTGGTAGTAATCTGGAGTCAAATACCTATACTCCATTAGACCAACCAACTCTTGCCAAGTGGGCAACTCATAGATATGACGACTCTCTCGTTCCCTCCTCTTGGATTCCCACCATGTGGAAGCATATCCCTCGAATTGAGTGAGGGCATACTTCGCCTTCAATTATTCCGAGATGTTATTAGTAAGGAAAATCCGTTCACTTTGTAGTTTCCATTCAAGAAATTCATACGGGTCACTACTTCCCTTGAACTTTGGAAGTGTAACCTTGATCGTGTTCAATCCCCTATCTTGATCATTCCGTTCTCCATGCCTAGCTCCTCTATTCCCCATCCTATCTCCTCTATTCCCATAGCGTTGACCTCCTATTCCTTGGTCCCACCCTAAGTCCCGAGGCTGGACCCCTGCCCTTGGCCCTTCATAGTCATCTCTACCCCCATGCTCCCAAAACTCATCATTATTGTGATCTTCATTCATGTCGTCATAGAGAGGATTTTGAAATTGGTGGTTTGGGTAGGGTGTTTGTGTGGTGTTTCGTGGAGGTGATATGTAGGAATCATGTAAGGATGCATTTGATGGATTACGGAGTGGAGTTTGGTATAAAACTTGGTTTGCCACAAAAGGACGATTCTCTTGTGGAGGGCGATAGGGTTGTGGATGTGGATGTGGATGTGGTGTTGGTTGCCTTGGGTGGTTTGGAGGGTTGTTTGTGTGGAAGGTGGGTTGTTGGAAATTTCGGGTTCGATTTTGTGGAGGGTAACATAGTTGGTGAGCTTGCCCTGGAGTAATGGTGGTGGAATGCACCGATACTCGCCTTGCCTCCTCATTTTCGACTTGGAGTGTCTTCCCTCTATTCTCATTTTCCACCCGGACCAACCTTTCCTCCATACCTCCTAACTTCCCATTCATTTCCGCCATTTGTTTGGAGAGGTGTGTAAGAACCTCCATGAGGTTCTCCGAGCTCTCCCCAATTGGACTTGCACCGTGGTGGGACATGGTACCTACAAAACTCAACAAACAAGGTTAGTAAAAAAAGGCTCACGTCCCTCGTATGTAATGCTCAACTCACCTCCTATGGCGTCGTCTCAAAATTGGTAGTGAACTAGCTCCGCTCAATCAACTCAAGGTCACCTATCCTTTGTGGAGGAGGGATTTTTGTGACTCTTGAAAGACTCTAAACGGACTTGAATCAAGGAATTAATCAACGAAACAAGACAATAAAAGAAGAAGGAAGAAGCACGAAAGAATTCGGACTCAAGAACTAAGTAACAAAAGTAGGAGAAACTACTTGTTGTTGCTTAATTTGGTGAATCAAAGAAATGATTTGATGTTTAAAAACTAGTTAACAAGTAATAAAAGATGTTAATTAGTTGTTAAATAGTTGAGAAATCGAAAAAAATGAGTGTAGAAGAAGAAGTTTGAAGTTCCAACACTTAGAAAATTTTTTGGAGTCTTAAAAGTTCCAACACTTAGAAAAATTTTGGGGTTCCAAAATTTGAGACCCCTAAAAAAAACTAAGTATAGAACCTGCAGATTTTTGCGCTCTGAAACTGGGCAACACGCGTTGACGTGGCTGCTGATGTGGCAGGTCCACGTGGATTTTTTTTTAAATTCCACTTGTGGACCCAACAAACATCTTTAACCACTTTGACTTGGAAAAAGTTGGATCAAATGTACCTTTTGGCTTCTTCTTCTTCAAGATGTTCTTGATGAATATCAAAAACACCTAGAACACCAAGAACACACACTAAACACCAACACCTTCAAATGAGCTCGAAATTGGCTCAAATTTTAGGATTAGCTTCCCCTTAACGTAAGGAACAAACCCCAATGGTTTTTAAGCTCCAATTCCTCCTCAATCAATAGACCCACTTTCAAAGTTTGTAAAGCTTCAAAAGCTCAAAACCCTTTAATGGCAACTTCACTTCTACAACTCCAAATCGCACGAAATTTGAAATCTAGACTTAAAAAACACTAGGGAATGAAGATCTAGTGTCAATTGGAAAAGATATGAGAATTAATAACTAGGAATTGAAATTATGGGCAACAAGGGGCTAAAACCCTCACCTCCTAATTGATTCCAACAACTAGATACTAATTAATCGAAGGTCTCCCACTTGTGGATTTCATTTAGGTTTTCTTGATTAGTTGAGTTGAATTAGTATCTAGTTGTTGGAATCAATTGGGAGGTGAGGGTTTTAGCCCCTTGTTGCCCATAATTTCAATTCCTAGTTATTAATTCTCATATCTTTTCCTTCGTTTTTTCTTGTTTGTTGTATTTCCGTTATCACACATGGTTGGCACGGGTACCACACCTGGTACGGGTATATAATTCGGTTGGCATGGGTACCACGCCTGGTACGGGTTTACTTTATTGCATCCTGCATCATTTCATTGACTATTGTATTGCATTGGTTGATATTGGTTCCGTGAGTGGACCAAGTTGTTTTACTGAATGTGATACTTGATATTGGTTCTGTGAGTGGACCGGGTTGGTTTACTGGATAAGATACTTGGTATTGGTTCTGTGAGTGGACCAGGTTATCTATTTAAATGTGATAGTGTTGGTGGTCCTTGAGTGGCCGGGAACTTTGTATAACTGCGGATTGGCCTTAGTTTAAGCTGGGTTGTTCCTTGATATTTGTGTTTGGTCTTGGGTTAGGTCGGGTTGATCATTGACGCTTAGGTATTGTTTAGAAGGGATCCCGGGATGGGTTCGGACTATGTAAAAGAGGATGGGTAAGTGCATTTAATTATATATATATTGTCACCTTGATGTATGCCTAGATGGTCGGGGATTAATTGTGATTAATGACTAAGGGTCAGTCTTGGTATAGACCGTTGCAGCTTGTTAATACTTGGGTGTAATTAAGGGGATCCTTGGAAGGTCCGGGTCTCGTACAGTAAGTGGATTAGATGTAACTCTAAGGTTGTCCTTAAATGTAGCAAGGGTTGCTGGGCAGATCGCATGTGGCGGACAGACTGAGAGCCTGGGGTTGTGGTCCTGACTATTGCACATTTATTAGAAGGTTTACTAGAGATCCGTGGAGGGTTGGACCCTGGTGAGTAATGTTACGAGTATAAGTGGTTGAGTTGGGCAGTTAGCCGGGCTAAGTCGGAAGGATAGTTAGAACAGTGGACTTAGGTAAGGTGACTTGGGAAGTCAAGGGTAAGGTGACTTGGGATGTCGGGGGTAAGGTAAGGTTTAGGAAGTCGAAGGTTAGTGTGACTTGGAAGCCTTGAGAATGAGGGAGTTGGCAGCGGAAGAACATGGGGGTGGAAACCAAGTTATTAATTTTGGTCATGTATTTCCTGTTTTTCTTATATGATGGTAGGAGTGGATTCGGGTCGACCGATGATGCCTACCAGTACGTGTGTTTGTACTGACTCTACTCTTGCTATACCTTTTGGTATAGTCTGGTTGCAGGTTGGTGATGTTTCATAGGTTCGCGGCGATGAGATCTCCAGCAACTTCTATCCTCGTTTTCCATGGCAGAAGTTAGGTCTTTTATCTCTTTGTGTCATCTTGTAGTAGCTCTTGTGCCTATTTAGGCTATATCCTAGGGGAGGGTGTTTCTAAGAATGTTGTAAAGATTTTCCGTAACTTATTATGTAGTCTATTTCTGAACAGGATTTTTGTAAAGAAAGGATCTTCTGTTATATATAAGGATGACTTAATTAATGGTTTACTTAAATTCCGCGTGTTCCTATTGGTTGGGTGGTAAGAGTTCGTCTATCTAGGTGGTTAGAGTAGGTGCCCGCACGACCCGGTAGGTTGGGTCGTGACATGAACCTATCTCTGGTGGAGAATCCCCTTCCTCGAGTCTGAGAACCTCGAGAACTGTCCTGGCGATGATGTTTCTTAGCACTACCTCCATAGGCCTCACGATATAAACCCTCAATATCCCAAGCATTATCCACTACCTGAAAGAAGATCGTCCCAACCTTAACTAAATACTCGGTCGCCAAATGAAGCGGTGAAATCAAACTTCCAATAAAGCTCTGAAGGTATAGCCCTAGCAGTACGCCTAACCATTTTGTGAAACCTCACCTCAGAGTCCAACAGTGACAGATAAGACTGCTGAAAAACTGGTAGCTTAAGCCTAGCTAAAGCACTGCTCGAGGAGCCGGGTATTGAAACATCCACCGAAGGACTCAGAGTCCTAGCCACGGTGTCCTGAAGAACTGGGGAAGCTATAAATCCAATCAGAGGCTGGGCTGGCCCCACATCCCCTATCTGATGTGGTAAATTCTCACTCTGAAGTCCTGGCACCGATGAAAGCACTGAAGCAGTAGGCACAGAAGCCTCGAAACCAACCGCTATCGAACTCGTCTTAGGCATCTAAGGAGAAATGGAACAATCAAAGTTTAGAAGTCAATAGAGCCAGGAACACACGATAAGGAGCCAAAAAGATGAAAGTTTTCCTAACAATGCCCTGTAGCCTCCCACAGATAAGATACAGACGTCATCATACCGATCTGTGAGACTCTATTTAGACACTTGCTTCTGTACCATGACACCGGTAAACCTAGAGCTCTGATACCAAGCTGTCACGACCCAATTTCTAAGGTCATGATGGCACCTACAACCCCAGTAGGCGAACCAATCTTCATAGCCCGAAACTGTTAGTAATGGGATACTACCTAACCAGTATGCACAATAAGAAGAAATAAGCGAAAGCAGAATATAAAGATAGACAAAGCGGAAGCAATAACCAGAAATATAACACCAACCCCAAGACTTGGTATCGACAGTACATAAGCTTCTAATGGAATACAAGTGGTAGAAGTAACAAAAGATAAGTACAACTATCTCCGAATATGCAAGAGTAATAGTACAATAGATGAGATGTAGTCAAGCTCCGAAACTCGGAGCCTCGACATGCTAAAACTTACCAATCCACAAGAACCAAGGACCATAACTAGCTCTATGAAATGACAGGAGTAATATAATCTACCTACAGACCCAACAGCCGCCTATACAACCAAGGAACACAATCAAGTGAAAACAAACCCTCCATCCGCCCATACAACCGGAGCGTACACTGAACACACAACAAACAAGGGTGGAATCCGAGTGAAATATGCATGATGATGATAATGATAGAACTGGTAATAGTAACTCTGTATGCACCTCCCCCGGCACTCCGGCAGGAGGACCCATGGTGGGACGTACCCGCTATACACCATCCAACACCGTATACCCCTCCCTCGACATGCTTGGCCCTTGGCCAGGTCCTGGAACGGAAGGGCCTATGGAGGTCCCTGAACACATACAATAATGAATATGAAATCTCAGAGAATCAGAACCTCGAAGTATGTGCCTGGAATTAAACCGGGTCTAAAATAGTAGTAGTAATCTCAAAAGACCCTCTCAAAGGGTGCCCGAAGTATAGTCGGGTCTAAATCAGTGATAAAAGTCTCAATAACCCTCTCAAAGGGTGCCCAGAGCGTATCCAGGTCTAAATCAGTAATAAAATCAAGTCTAGTGCTCTTCCCTGCCGAGCCTAGTATACGTAGGAAATTAAGTCTAGTGCTCTGCTCGGTCGAGCCTAGTATCAGTAGGAAATCAAGTCTAGTGCTCTACCCAGCCGAGCCTAGTGTCAGTAGGAAATCAAGTGTGAAATCATCCAAATCTCGTTTTATCATCATTTATACTGTAAATGGCTCCCCGGGGCTATGCAAGGTTTCAAAAGTTACCTATAGTAGGCTCGAAGCCAAAACAGTGATAAAACATGCAGGGAAAACCCTTTTTCATGGATGATATGCTCTCATACAAATAAAAATTAGGCCAATGGCTCACAAACATTCCTATCGGCCCTGCATAGGCCCAATAGCTCTACCACACAAATAACCAGCCTAGAATAATATCTCTATATTCGGGACTCGCGGACATTCCCAAATAACACACCATTTATGTTTCAGAGTCAATACAAGGCCACACAGGACCACAAGGGTAATTTACAATACTACACGAATACTACAATCAGTGTATGAAATAAACGGACAGAAAAGATGAGCAAGGTCTGGGATACCAACCTAAAACAACCCACCCAAGGATACTAACTAATGCATTTATAGCCTATACATGGAGAGTCTAGGTAAGGAAAGCCATAACCTACCTGTCATTTGATAACTAGCTGCGAGAACGGCGTCGTCCAGACTAGAACTACTCTGAGAATCTCCAATTTGCAAAACCACTATCAATACAATAATCTACACATTAAAATGAGACTAACGATACCCATAAGGCTATAAACATAACTGGATTGAAATTTGGGTCACAACCGGGCCCGTGAGCCTTACAACTCAAAATTGGAAATGAAAAACACTCATGATGTCACGACCCAGACTGCCGTGAAAGGCACCCACCTAAACCCCAGGCGAGCGAATCATGAATGACCCAGAACTTAACCGTTCTAAATGCTCAAAACCAGTGTGCAAAGAAGTAAACTAGCAATAAATAACCAAAACCAACACTATTATAATAAACCTGTGGAAAATCCCTTCATAGAACCTGAAAGTCATTGTACCAGAACACTACCAAAATTTAGAATACGGGGATGAAACCCCAAAATAAATAAGAGTCTAAGCCCGAGATAAATGGGCTATAACTGAAAGTTAAAGAGACCAAGGTAGCTCGATCGAAGCAGCTCACCGTTCACGTCTGGAAGCGCTGGGACTACAATGAGGTCGCGTGTCAGCCACAGGAAGATTGCCTATACTTACAAAAAGAAACGCAAGTTCAAAATCAGTACACAACCAAAGTGTACTGGTAGGATCATCAGCCAGCTCCAAATAAGAAATATATGAACAGTACAGTAGCCAAGTAAAAGTACAAGAAACAGGTAACAAGCCAACAGGTATCCCTAGACTACAAGTCTCTTCCTATCTTGTCCCCACATGTAACTCACTTTTATAACCATGATCAACAATCAACAATAACTAATAAATATGCCGTTTTACATAGCCCTGACCCACCCTGGATCCTCCCTGACAAGACCTAAGTGTTAAACATACAACTCGATCTACACCAAAACCAAACTCACAGACCAATAATAATAATCCGGCCTCTCAAGGACAATATACAATATCACAAATCATAAACACAGCCCGGTCCACTCATGGAGCCACAATCAAAATGCGTAATGCAAATAAGTAAACTCGTAGCAGGCGTGGTACCCGAGCCAACTAGTTAGTATCCCATACCAGGCGTGGTACCCGAGCCAACTATTTGTTATCCCGTACCAGGCGTGGTATCCAAGCCAACCGAATGTCATACAAATCCACAGTCACAAACAATGAACAATCAATATTTGTAAACCAACAAGCAATAACACCTAGTTCATTTCATACGACTAATAATAGGACCCTTAGACATTACTAAATCATTCGCTAAGGATGCAACTCATACAATACTTAGACAAAAGTACACAAACATACAATGCATACAAGAATCAATAACCATCACCTACCTCAAATTATTCCAAAGCTCTACTCAATCGAAGATTTCCTGTTTTCCGAAGTTCTTGCCGGTTCTTGGTCTAAAATAACACACAATAACCAAGAATCAATCTCTATGGTCTACTAGTTACCCAGATTATGCAAAATCCCAAACCCCAGGCCAAACCATAATTATGGCACCCCTTTCTTGGGATTTCTCACCATTAATTCATCTAGTCCTACCATTTTTAACGGATAAATTTACAGAATTAAGGTTACATGATCATAATCCGATGAAATAACAATACCTAAGAACTTCTACACCCTGGAATTACCTTTTTCCTTGAATTCTACCATCTTAGGTCATTTCAAACCTTTCTCCAAGTCCAACCCTAACAATTCTATAGCGTAGGAAAGATAGTTCAAAGTTTGGGGAGTAGAATCCTTACCTTTAGGATGAATAATGGTGGAAAACTAATGGAAATCGCCCAAAATTGCCCTCTCCTTCTCCCAAAATGTTCTTGAAGAAACTGAACGTTTTGGGAAAGTTCTTAGAATTATATCCCATTTCAGTCTGCTATAGTGTTCCCCTCTGCTATAGCGGTTCTACCGTAGCAGAATCGACCTCTATGTCGAAGGCTGATCGATATTGACTTTCGCTATAGCGGTAATTTCTCTGCTATAGCAGAGGTTGCTACGGCGGTGTGTCAACCACCGTTGCTGTTGACACGGTACAAAAAGTTGTATATCCTCTCAAACTTGTCCATCTTACAACACACTTATTTTTCTAATGTCCCAGAATAACCCTTTCACGTCAACCTCGATACCGGGAGTTCTACTTACTCGAATTTGATTCTGAAAAGTCTCTCGGAATCCTTTATGTCTTAGATAAATGGAAAACTAGTTCACAACAGGACATGATACCCAATACTCACCTGGATTGCCCTAGACCCTACCTCGCTCAAAAACCAACCGAGACTATCCTAGCCCAGAATTTCAAACTCCTAAACTCGGAGTTTTCTAACTCTAAAAAATGGCACGAATGGTTTACCCATAACGACGGACCCGTCCGTTACAACAAATACCAATTTACCCATTGTTTGTCCTCGAATGATCAAACATAAAAATATGAAAAGTAAAGAGCAAAGAAAGTTGTACCTATTTTCTCAAATAAGTGAGGGTACTTATCCTACATGTCCTTCTCAGTTTTCCAAGTGGCTTTCTCAACTGTACAATGCTTCCATTGAACCTTTACCATACTGATCACCTTTGTCCTCAATTTCCAAACATCCCAATCAAGAATCAAAATTGGTTCCTCTTCATAGTGAAGATCCTTATCAAATAATACCTCATCCCTCTTAATGATGTAGTCCCCATCCGCATGGTATCGCTTTAGCATGGATACATTGAATACTGTATAGACACCCAAAAAACTGGGCGGCAGTGCTAATTTGTAAGCCACTGGCCCCACGATCTCAAAAACTTCAAATGGTCTAATGAACTGAGGGCTGAGCTTGCCCTTCTTACTGAAATGCATAACTCCTTTTATTGGTGACATTTTCAATAATACTTGTTCACAAACCTAGAAATCCATGTCCCTTACCTTTCGATCTGTGTATTCCTTCTGCCTGCTTTGGGCGGCTAGTAACTTGGTCTAAATTCACCTTACCTTTTCTTATTCTTTCATTACCAAGTCCACGCCCAAAGGCTTGACATCGCCTTTCTTAAACCACCCTATGGGTGATATACAGCCCCTCCTATACAGGGCCTCGAATGGTGCCATGTCGATACTGGTATGGCAGCTATTATTGTATGAGAACTCGCACAATGGTAGAAACTGGTCCCAATGACCCCCAAAGTCAATCACACATGATCTCAGCATGTCCTCCAATACCTGAATCATCCTCTCCGACTGACCATCAGTCTGAGGATGGAAGGCTGTACTAAAAGTGAGCTTTGTACCCAACTCTTCATGTAACTTACCCTAAAACTTAGAGGTAAATTGCGTACCATTGTCTAAAATGATGGACATTGGTACCCCATGCAATCTCATAATCTCTTTCACATAGATCTTAGCCAATTGTTGCGAATTGCAGTCCACCCTGATTGGAATAAAATAAGCTGCCTTGGTCAGCCTGTCAACAATGACCCAAATAGAGTCATACTTCCCCAAAGTCTTGGGAAGACCCACCACAAAATCCATGGCTATCCTTTCCCACCTCCACTCTGGAATGGGCATCCTATGAAGTAGCCCTGCAGGTCTTTGGTGCTCATACTTTACCTGATGGAAATTTTGACATTTGGACACGAAATTAGCTATGTCCCTTTTCATCCCAGGTCACCAGTAAAACTGCCTCAAAACTCTGTACATCTTGGTTACACCCGGATGAATCGAATACTACGAACCATGAGCCTCTGCCAATACTTTCTGAATTATGTCATCAACCCGAGGAACATAAATCCTTCCTCTAAAATTCAACACCCTGCCAGCATCCAATGTGGCATCTCCAGACTCTCTGGATATTACCTTGCTTCAAAGCTTGCTCAACTGTGAATCCTGAAGCTGCTTGGCCTTTATCTTCTCAATCAAAGTGGCTTTGACCTCAATACTGGCCAACAACCCATATTGCTCTGAAATACCCAAGTGCATGAACTTAGATTCTAACACTTGAATATCCCTTGCCAATGGTCATTTGGACACTCCCAACCAAGCCAAATTGCCCATGCTAACTGTCTTCCGGCTCAATGCCTCTGCCACCATATTAGCCTTACCCGGATGGTATTGAATGGTCACATCATAGTCCTTTAACAACTTCATCCACCTTCTCTGCCTCAGGTTCAAGTCTTTCTGAGTGAAAACATACTGCAGGCTATGATGATCAGTTAACACCTCACACTTAACACCACAGATATAGTGTCTCCAAATATTGAGTGCAAATACCACCCCTGCCAACTCTAAATTGTG
Source organism: Jaltomata sinuosa (assembly GCA_003996215.1). Lineage (NCBI taxonomy): Eukaryota > Viridiplantae > Streptophyta > Magnoliopsida > Solanales > Solanaceae > Jaltomata > Jaltomata sinuosa. The sequence continues at coordinate 48,641 of QJPP01002098.1, read as the reverse complement.
AGTCAGATAGTTCCTCTCATGAACCTTCAACTACCTAAAAGCTATGCTATCACATTCCTATCTTGCATCAACACAACACCCAAACCCAAATGTGAAGCATCAGAATAAACAATAAAGTCCTTACCTTCAACCGGCAAAGATAAAATAAGAGCCGTGGTCAAAAGGGTCTTGAGCTTTTAGAAGCTCTCCTCACACTTGTCGGACCACACAAATGGTACCTCTTTCTGAGTCAGCCTTGTCAAGTGAGTAGCAATAGATGCAAAATCCTTGACAAACCTCCGGTAGTAACCTACGAGCCCAACAAAACTCCTCACCTCAGTCATAGAGCTAGGCCGGGCCCAACTCTTGACTGCTTCACTCTTTTGGGGATCTACCATCACCCTCTTTTCTGACACTAAATGCCCCAAGAATGCGACTGAAGTCAACCAAAACTCACACTTGGAGAACTTCACATAAAGCTTTTGGTGTCTCAATATCTCCAACACTATACGAAGATGTTCAGTATGCTCCTCCCTACTCTTGGAGTAGATCAAAATATCATCAATAAAGACAATGACGAATGAATCCAAATAAGACTTAAATACCCCATTTATCAAACTCATGAATGATGCTGGCGCATTAGTCAACCCAAACAACATCACTAAGAATTATAATGCCTATACTGAGTCTGAAAAGTAGTCTTAGAAATGTTGTCGGGCCTAATCTTCAACTGATGATACCCTGACCTCAATTCAATTTTTAAGAACATGGATGCACCCTGTAACTGGTCAAAAAAATCATCTATACGGGGTAAAGGGTACTTATTCCGGATGGTAACCTTGTTCAATTGCATGTAATCTATGCACATCTGCATACTACCATCCTTCTTCTTCACAAACAAGACCGGAGCACCCCAAGGCAAAGCACTGGGATGGATAAATCCCTTATCTAGGAGTTTCTGAAGTTGAGTCTTAAGTTCCCTTAACTTTGTCGGAGCCATACGATATGGAGAAATGGAAATTGTGTGAGTGACTGGCTCTAAGTCAATACAAAAATCGATATCTATGTATGGAGGCATACCCGGCAAATCCACTGGAAACACCTCTCAAAATTCTGAAACAACTGGAACTGACTCAACAGATGGGGACTCCACACTATCATTCCGAAGATGAGCCAAAAAGGCTAGACACCCTCTCCCCACTAGCTTCCTTGCCTGAATAAACGATATTATCTTGGCCAGTTTAGGACTGTACATACCTCCCCACTCTAGCCTATCCTTACACGGAATATCTAGAGCCACAGTCTTAGTATTAAAATTCAACACAACATGTTAAGGGGATAACCAGGTCATGCCTAAAATGACATCGAAGTTTACCATATCCAGAATTACCAAGTCTACCCAAGTATGCAACCCCACAAATACAACAGAGCAATTATGATAAACATGAGTCACTATCACAGACTCTCCAACTGGGGTAGAAACATGGATAGGGGAATCAAGGATATCATATATCAAGTCCAGACCCAAAGAAAAATTCATATACATATATGAATATGTAGAACCTACTCAAAAAGTACCGAAGCCATCCTATCACAGACAAGAATAGTACATGTGATCACCGTGTTTGATACCTCAGCCTCGGACCTTCCTGGAAATGCATAACACTGAGCCCGATCATCAATCCGAGCTACTTCTTTGGCTGGTTGTGCCACACCTCTGCCCGTGCCGCCGTTCTCTCTGTCTCCGTGGCCTCCCTGAAAGTTACCTCGCCCACCCTGGGGATGGCCTCTAGCATAACCACCTCTACATGCCGGGACCACATCCTTAGACTGCTGCTGAAACTGATTACCAGTCTGCCTGTGAGGGCACTCCCTCTTAAAGTGGACCAGATCACCACAATGGAAACAACCATGATCAAGTGTAGGCCTGCTGGCAGATGTGTAAGAAGCTTCTTGGCCTCTAGGAGATGAAAACTGCTGATTAGCTCTCGGATGACCACCTATAGCAGCGGGCAAAGCTGACTGAATAGGACGGGATGAGTATACCTTCTTATTATGGCCCCTAGAGTATGAGCCACTATAATTTCCCTTATTTCGGGACTTCTTGGCTAACACTTTAGCCTTCCCCATTTGCTTGACTCCTTCAAGTTTCTTTACATAATCTGTCACTTCATTGAAGCCCTTCCCTACTGAAGTCATGTGCACGGACAACACCTGCAATTAAGTATTCAAGCCCTTCACGAACAATCAAACCCTTTACTCCTCTGAACCCAATAACTGAGTAGCAAAACAAGACAAAGCATGAAATTTAGCCTCATAAGCAGGGACTGACATGCTTCCCTATTCCAAAGCCAAGAACTCATCCTTTTTTTGGTCCCTCAAAGTAGGGGGTACGTACTTCTCTCAGAAAAGAGCATGAAACTCCTCCCAAGTAAATGGAGGCAAGGTCGATGGTCAATATTCCACATGAGATCTCCACCATTGTTTAGCATCACCCTGCAGCTGAAATATGACGAACTCAACCCTATCCTATCGCACGATGCCCACCTTGTGCAACCTTTCATAGCAATCCAAGATGAACTCATAAGCATCTTCCTTATCAGTACCTTGAAACATAGGAGGTTTCAGTTTGAGGAACTTAGTCAGCATCTCATGCTCATTCCCTATCATTGCCGGGCCTAGCATTGGCCTGAAGAAGTCACCAGTGCCTGAAGCTGCATCCATCCTAGGAGCTGTAGTAACTGCTGGCTCAGTGCCCAGAGCTTGATCTGCAACACCCATGAGAGTGGCTCCGACACTAACCAACTCACTCAGGAAGTTCTAAACCTGCTGAAATGCTTCGGTCGTCATAGGGGGAAGGCCCGCACCTCTAACCGGTGCTTCCCGCGCCTGCGCCCCTCCATCCTCAACAACAACTTCCACTTCTTCGACAACCTGTTCCTGAGGTGGGGGAGGGGTTGCTTCTTACTCTCCTGTCGCCTCTTGAGCTCCACCCCTGGCAGGTGTGGCTCTGCCTTGACCTCTGCCTCTACCCCTGCCTCTACCTCTGATAGCTAGGCCCGCAGTTGAGACCACTGCTCTAGCTTAGTTGCTCATCGTATTAACCATCTGCGGCTAGAAGAGTGAAAGAGTCAGATACCAATTTGTATCACCAGATACCAATTGGAATCTAGTTACATCACGAAGGAAGAAAGAAGAGAGTTTATTCCTAAAGTCCCATAGCCTCTCAAGGACAAGTACAGACGTCTTCGTACCGTTTCGCATGACTCTACTAGACCTATTTTGGTACAGCGAGATCAACGAACTTAGGGCTCTGATACCACCTTTGTCATGACCCAGACCACCGTGAAAGATACCCTCCCAACCCACGGGCGAGCAAATCATCAATGACCCAGAACTTAACCATTCTAACAGCTCAAAACTAGTGTGCAAAGAAGTAAACTAGCAATAAATAACCAAAGCCAACACTATTATAATAAACCTACAAAAAATCCCTCCCTAGAATCTGAAAGTCATAGTACCAAAACACTACCAAAATCTAGAATACGGGGATGCAACCCCAAAATAAATAAAAGTCTAAGCCCGAGATAAATGGGCTATAACTGAAAGTGAAAGAGACCAAGGTATCCGACTGAAGCAGATCACCCTTGATGTATGGAAGCGCTGGGACTACAAATGAGGTTGCGTGTCAGCCGCGAGAAGATTGGCCCTACTCATAAAAAGAAACGCAAGTGCAGAATCAGTATACAACCACCGTGTACTGGTAGGATCATCAGCTAACTCCAAATAAGCAATATATGAACAGTACAATAGCCAAGTAAAAGTATAAGAAATAGGTAACAAGCCAACAGATATCCCTAGACTACAAGTCTCTTCCTATCTTGTCCCCACATGTAACACACTTTCATAACCATGATCAACAATCAATAATAACCAATAAATATGCCATTTTACATAGCCCTGACCCACCTGAGATCCCCATAACAACACCTAAGTGTTAAACATGCAACCCGGTCTACACCAAAAACCAAACTCACAGACCAATAATAATAACCCAGCCTCTCAAGGACCATATACAATATCACAAATCATAAACATAGCCCGGTCCACTCATGGAACCATATTCAAAATGCATAATGCAAATAAGTAAACCAGTACCAGCCGTGGTACCCGAGCCAACTATTTGTTATTCCGTACAAAGCGTGGTACCCGAGCCAACTCAATGTCATACAAATCTATAGTCACAAACAGTGAACAATTAATACTTGTAAACCAACAAACAATAACACCTAGTTCATTTCACATGACTGATAATAGGACCCTTAGACATTCCTAAATCATTCCCTTAGCATGCAACTCATACCATACTTAGACAAAAGTACACAAACATACAATGCATACATAAATCAATAACCATCACCTACTCGAATTATTCCAAAGCTCTACTCAACCAGAGCTTTCCCATTTCCCAAAGTTCTTGCCGGTTCTTGGTCTAAAATAACACACAAAAACTAAGAATAAATCTTTATGGTCTACTAATTACCCGGATTATGCAAAATCCCAAACCCCAGGCCAAACCATAATCATTCCACCCCTTTCCCGGGATTTCTCACTATTAATTCATCTAGTCCTACCATTTTTAAAGGATAAATTTATAGAATTAAGGTTACATGATCATAATCCAATGAAATAATATTACCCAAGAACTTCTACACCCTGGAATTACCTTTCTCTCTGAATTCTACCATCCTAGGTCATTTCAAACCTTTCCCCAAGTCCACCCCTAGAAATTCTATTGCATAGGAAAGATAGTTTGGAGTTTAGGGAGTAGATTCCTTACCTTTAGGATGAAAAACAATGGAAAACTGATGGAAATCGCCCAAAATCGACCTCTGCTTCTCCCAAAATGTTCTTGAAGAAACTGAATGTTTTGGGAAAGTTTTTAGAATTAAATACCATTTCAGTCTGCTATAGTGGTCCTCTCCGCTATAGCGGTACCACCGTAGCAGAATTGACCGCCATGACGGAGGCTGACCGACGTTGACTTCTGCTATAGCGGTAGTTTCTCCGTTATAATGGAGGTCGCTATGGCGGTGTGTCAACCATCATTGAGGTTGACACGTGAAAGAAAGTCGTAAATCATCTCAAAATTGTCCAATTTATAACACACTTATTTTCCCAATGTCCTAGAATAACCCCTTCACGTCAACCTCGATACCGGGAGTTCCACTTACCCGAATTCGATTATGAAAAATCCCCCGGAATCTTTTATTTCTTAGCTAAATGGAAAACTAGTTCACAACAGTACACGATACCCAATCCTCACCCGGATTATCCTAGACCCCACCTCACTCAAAAACTGACCGGGACTAGCCTAGCCTAGAATTTTGAACTCCCAAACCCAGAGTTTTCTAACTCTAAAAATTGGCACGAATGATTTACCCATAACGATGGACCCGGTCGTTACACATGTGTTCCTTACAATCCCAGGAGCATATGATCAAAAGATTAGCAGAATCGGACAATAATTTGGGGCTCAAAACAGCCCCTCGAAGCAAGAATTGAAAAGGGAGAAATTAGGAAAGAAGGAAAATTAACGATAGAATTACCTGATTTTGAAGACCAAGAAAACACCCGGATCAGTAATAGTTACTCCTCTAAGAGTTGGGAATGAACAAGGGTTATATTGAAGGTCTTGAGAGTTTGGCAATGGAGGATTTCGAAATTGGGTTTAGAAGAAATGAGGAAGAGAAAGCGAGTTGGGCAGCTTAAATGCTGCCAGCCTAGGCGCAGGGGCGCCAAAAAACAGCGCAGGGGCACCGGCGCTGGGAATAGCGCATGGGCGCTAGCCTGGCTGAGGTGGCTGGCACGCAGGGGTGCTAGCCTAGGCGCAGGCGCACTCACGCAGGTGCGGCCCAGGCAGCGCTCTGGCGCCACACCAGCAACCAGCTATGCCCATGGAAATTTTTAACACTTTGGGTTCCCAGGAATGCATCCGGGGTCCCGCGACCATAAATGACCTGAGCTATTCAACTAGAAATGACATTCTTGATACAATAGTGTTGATAAAAATCTCATCGGAGGTTGATTAAATGAAAAGTGGGTCCCGCTCCCAAAATCAACCTCTAGGCCAACAATTCCAAAAATAGAACTCAAGGGCCGAAATCAAGTCTGGAAGCCTCGGGACCCGAACCAATGGTCCCTATAGCCTATACTTGATATTCTGGAGCTAATAACGCTGATGGAATTTCCATTTGAGGTCGTCTTCTCCAAATGCTGACCAAAGTCAACTAACTAAGCCCAACTGCTTGAAAACACAAAACGAGAGTGAATTCCAAGCTGAAAAGCTCCTGGATCCTGACCAAAGGTCCTACTAGACCAAAGTCCACGTTCCGAAGCTAATGGAACTATCAAAATTTGATTTCAAGCATGTTCACCAAGAATATTGACTAAAGTCAATGATTTCAAAAGCTTAAAGCTCTAAAACAAAGAATGGCCAAAAAGACCAAACAAATAGCCTGGGCACCGAACTACCAGTCCCAGTAAGCCATAAATGACTTGGGGCCTCTACAGACAAGCTGTAATGGTACAAGAAAGGTAAAAATATGAAAATGACCTAAAGGGTCATTACATCATGCCTTTATGTTTCAGATGATTTTATTTTCTTAGACATCTCTCTAAGATTTTTGCACAATGAATTAACTTGAAATGCAAAAGTTAATATAACTTAACAATCATTTACTCCATTGTGTAGTATTAAACTGAAAGTGTTGAGAGGCCCTCTATTTTCATTTTGCAAGATTGCTTTTAGGAAAGAATCACCTTCTACTTTCGATCATTTGCTATTGCGTGAATCTACTTTGTTGTTTCAAAATACTACTATCATATGCAACACAACAAAGACAGACCTTCACATGTGAGTTGCATAACATCTTAAACCAAAATTGAGGTCTCGTCTGTTCTATTTTATTCACCTCTTTCAGTTTAGTTGTGTCAAAACTACTCGATCATTATACCTTTTTCTATCTACTGAAAGAAAATTATTTGATATAGAAAATAAAAAAATGAAAAATTAAAGGGAACTCTTGAGCAATAGAATCTTGTTACTTAAATGTCCACGACTTCATTTGTCACGACCCAAAACTCAGTCGTGATGGCACGTACCACACCCTCGAGATAGGTAAGACAATCCAACAGAATCAATAAGATAAATAATGATTATGCAAAAGTAAATAAGAATTTTTTACTAAGTCTCACTGAATTTCATAATCAAACGGGTAAGAAGTACGAAAGACAATAAGAAATCTCCAAAATCTGGTAGTCACAAGATACAAGCATCTAAAGTAAGAACTACAACAAAAGAGTTCAAAAGTGCCTCGAAATGTGGAGTAAGAATAAATACAAGGATAGAGAAAATTCAGTGAATCCACGGATCAGCCAGTAGCTACCTCAAATTTCAAAACCAGGATCTATGCACAAAGGGCGATCATTTGACCCAGAGCTCTGGACTCAGAACCTCCACATAAAAGTGCAGAAGAAAAAGCGTGAGTATTAAAATACATGTACTCAGAAACATCGTTGGTCGACATAAATTCAAAGTGATGGTGAGAACCACCATCTCAAAATTATTCACTACAATCTACACGAACCTTCAAACAGGAAGGCCACATCTAGGCTAACAGATAAAAATAATCACCACGACCATGTGTGTGTGTCTATATTTAACTTATTGTAGAAATACCATCCCAAAGAAGTCAAAATAGGTTAAGGCATCAAATTATCATTTCACACTCTCCAAATCCAGTATCAATACAATTCAACTTGAATAAAGATAATGAATGATGAATGTAATGTATATGCTACATACACAATGACAGCTCTGTATAGATAGCTAGGATCCATTTGGGACATATGAGGCTCATGTACTAGTGTAACGACCAGGTCCATCATTATGGGTAGTCCAATCGTACCAAATTTTTGAGTTAGAAAACTCCGGGTTTGGAGGTTTGAAATTCTGGGCTAGGCTAGTCTCAGTCGGTTTTAGAGCGAGGTGGAGTCTAGGGAAATTCAGGTAAGGATTGGGTTAGGTGTATTATTTTGAGCTAATTTTCCACGTATCCAAGACATAAAGGAGTCTGGGGACTTTTTGGAATCGAAATTGGGTAAGTAGAACTCCCGAAATCACGTTTGACGTGGAGGGGTTGTTTCGGGTCATCGGGGGAAGCAAGTGAGTTGTAAAAGGACTAAATTTTAGAGATTTCTGGACATTCTATCCGTGACGAGTGCAATGACTCCACCGTAGCGACCTCCGCTATTGCAGTGGAAAATACCGCTATTGCAGTGGTCAAGGCGGTGAACGCCGCTTAAGACCGCTATAGCAGAACTCGTCCGCTATAGCGGGACCGCTATATCAGAGTGGGGACCGCTATAGCGGGCCGATGGGTTTTTATGCAGAAACTTCCCCAAAATAATTCAATTTTCTACAATTCATTTGGGAGAAGATCTAGGGCAATTTCAAGCATTTTTCCTCCGTTCTTCATCGTTTGTCTTCCCTAAGGTAAGGTTTCTACTCCCTAAAATTCACACTACTTTTCCTATGTGGTAGAATTGCTAGGAGAGAACTTGGGGGAAGATTGGAATAACCTAGGAATGGTGAAATCCGGAGAAGAAAGGGGATTCTAAACATGAAAGTTCTTGGGGATTGTTATAAGTGAAATATAATGATCATATGTTGTTAAGTTCTCCATTTTTATCCATGAAAAATATAGAACTAGGGAAATTAATGATGGTAAAGCCCGGGAATAGGGTGGAATGATTATGTATGGCCTGGGGTTCTGGGATTTGGTGTAATCCGAGTAATGTGTAGGTCTTGTTTGTTAATTTCATGTACTTGTATGTTATTTTAGACCAAGAAAGAGAGAGGAATCCAAAACATGGGAAAGCTCAGGTTGAGTAGAGCTTGGATCATTTTAAGGTAGGTGATGGCTTACGAATTCCTGTGAATGTTGTATATTTTGTACTCTTATTTAAGTATTTGTATGAATTGCATGACTTAGAGGAATTGTGTAGAATGTCTAAGGGTCCTCTTTTACTGTCTATGAATTAAATGGTCTGTTGCTTGTTGGTTTACAAGTTGATTGTTCATTATTTTAACTGTGGATTATTGACATTCAGTTGGCTTGGGTACCACGCCTGGTACATGTATACTAACGGTTGGCTTGGGTACCATGCCTGGTACATGTATACTAATGGTTGGCTCGGGTATCACACCTGGTAGGGGTATAACAAATGGTTGGCACGGGTACCACGCCCGGTATGAAATACTAACGGTTGGCTTAGGTACAACGCCTGGTACAAGTTTATTTTACTGCATTATGGCATTGATATTATTGCATTGCATTGACTGTTATTGGTTCCATGAGTGGATCCGGCTGTTCTTATTGAATTGTGATATTCACTGGTGGTCCTTGAGTGACCGGGAATCTTGTTATATTTGTTGAGTTGGTCTTGGATTAGGCCGGGTTGTCTGTTTAGCACTTAGATGTTGTTTAAAAGGGATCCCAGGGTGGGTCCGAGCTAGGTAATAAGGATGAGTTATCGAATTTTGTGATTGTGGCTTAGAGTTATAAGAAGTGCACTTCATGTGAAATGAGCTAGGTAGAGACTTTTAGTCTAGAAGAGCCTATTGACATGTTGCATATTTTCCGTACTTGTACTTGATTTGCTGTATTGAATTATACACTGTTTATTTGGAACTGGCTGATGATCCTACCAGTACACAGTGGTGGTGTATTGATACTACACTTGCTTTTTCTTCTTGTGAGTACAGGCAATCTTACAGCGGCTGAGATGCGACCTCATCTGTAGTACTAGCATTCCAGACTTCAAGTGTGAGCCGCTTGATCGAGCTGCCTTGAATCTATCATTAGCGTTGTAGCCCTTCTGTTTTGGGCTTAGACTATTTCCTTATATTTTTGGGATTGCTCCCCGTACTCTAGACATTGGTAGAAGTGTTTGGTACTGCGACTTTCAGATTCTAGGGGGTAATTCTACAGATTTATATTAATGAAGTGATTTATTGTTATTGAACTGCTAGTTTATTTTATGCACTGGTTTTGAGATTTTAGGACGATTAAGTTCAGGGAAGTGATGGTTCGCTCACCCGGGGGTTTGGGTGAGTGCCACTCACAGCGATCTGGGTCGTGACAAAGATGGTATCAGAGCTCTAGGTTCGTTGATCTCATCGTACCAAACATGTCTAGTAGAGTCTTGCAGAACGGTGCAGAGACGTCTGTACTTTTTTTTTTCCTTCTTTCCTTCGTTCTGTAACTTAATTACAATTGGTATCTGGTGATACAAATTGGTATCTAACCTCATTCACTCTTCTTTCCGCAGATGGTTAACACAAGGAACAACGGAGCTAGAGGAGCGGTCCCAACAGTGGGCCCAACTATCTGTGGTAGAGGCAGGGGAAGGGGCAGAGGACGAGGTAGAGCCGCACCCGCCAGGGGTGGAGCTTGAGCGGCTGTTGCAGAGCATGAAGCAACCCCTCCCCCACCTCAGGAACACGTTGCTGAAGATGTAGAAGTTGTGGCTGAAGATGGTGAGGTATAGGAGGAGGCGACATCAGTTGGGGGTGCATGTCTCCCTACTATGACACCCGAAGCCTTTCAGCAGGCTTGGAATATTTTGAGTGGGTTGGTTGGTACTGGAGCCATACCTGCGGCTTTTGAAAACCAGGCCTTGGACCCTCAGCCAACAGCTACTACATCGCCTAGAATGGATGTAGCTTTAGGCACGAATGACTTCTTCAGGCTAATGCTAGACCCAGTGATGACAGGGAATGAGCATGAGATGCTGACCAAGTTTCTCAAGCTGAAACCTCCTACTTTTCAGGGTACCGATAAGGAGGATGCCTATGAGTTCATCTTGGATTGCTATGAGAGGTTGCACAAGTTAGGTATTGTATGTCAGCATGGAGTTGAGTTTGTCATATTTCAGCTGCAGGGTGATGCTAAGCAGTGGTGGAGGTCTCATGTGGAGTGTCGGTCTTCTGTTCTACCCCTACTGACTTGGGAACAATTCTACGCTTTGTTTTTAGAGAAGTACATACCTCATACTTTAAGGGACCGAAAGAAAGATGAGTTCTTGAACTTGGAGCAGGGTAGCATATCAGTCTCTGCTTACGAGGCTAAATTCCATGCCTTGTCTCATTTTGCCACCTAGCTATTGGGTTCCGAGAAGGAACGGGTCAGGTGGTTTGTGAAAGGTTTGAATACTGAGCTACAGGTACTGTCAGTGCATATGATTTTCAGAAAAGGGCTTTAATGATGTGGTGGATTATGTGAAGCAACTTGAGGGAGTTAGACAGACGGGGCAGGCTAAGGCATTAGCCAAGAAGCCCCAGAGTGAAGGAAATTATGGTGGCCCACATTCTAGGGGTCATCATCAGCAGGTATACTCAGCCCGTGCTATTCAGTCAGCTCTGCCAGCTGCTACAGGTGGTCTTCAAGGAGCTCATAATTAGTCTTCAGCTCCTAGAGGCCAGAGAGCATCTTATACGTCAGCTAGCAGGCTTGCACTTGACCGTGGTTGCTTCCATTGTGGTGATCTGGGCCACTTTAAGAGGGAGTGCCCACATAGGAAGGCAGGTAATCAGGGTCAGAAGCAGCCTAGAGCGGTGGTCCCGACAGGTAGAGGCAGTAATGCTAGAGGTCCCAGGGTGGGCGAGGAAACTTTCAGGGAGGCCGGGGCGACAGAGGAAACGGTGGTGCGGGTAGGGGTGTAGCGTAGCCGGCTTGGGAAGTTGCCCGAATTGATGATCGGGCTCATTTCTATGCTTTTCCAAGGAGGACTGAGGCATAAGCCTCAGATGTGGTGATCACAGGTACCATTCTTGTCTGCGATAAAATGGCTTTAGTATTATTTGACCCAGGTTCTACATATTCTTATGTATCTGTGAGTTTTGCGTTGCGTCTGGGATTGACTTGTGATATACTTGATTCCCCTATTCATATTTCTACCCTGGTTGGAGAGTCTGTGATTGTGACTCATGTTTATCGTGACTCTTCTGTTGTGTTTGTGGGGTTGCATACTTGGGTAGACTTAGTAATTCTGGATATGGGTGATTTTGATATTATCTTGGGCATGACTTGGCTGTACCCTTATCATGTTGTGTTGAACTATAACACCAAGACTGTGGATCGAGAGATTCCGGGTAGGGATAGACTAGAGTGGGAAGGTGTGTACAGGCCTAAGCCAGTTAAGATAATATCATTTGTTCGGGTTAGGAAGCTAGTGGGGAGGGGGTGTCTAGCCTTCTTGTCTCATCTCCGGGATGATAGTGTGGATTCCCCGTCTATTGAGTCAGTTCCTATGGTTTCTGAGTTTCTAGAGGTGTTTCCAGCGAACTTGCCCGGCATGCCTCCGGACAGGGATATAGATTTCTGTATTGATTTGGAGCCAAGCACTCATCCCATTTCCATTCCTCCGTATCGTATGGCTCCGGCAGAGTTGAGGGAACTTAAGACTCAGCTACAGGAACTCCTAGATAAGGGATTTATCCATCCCAGTGCTTCGCCTTGGGGTGCTCCAGTTTTATTTGTAAAGAAGAAGGATGGTAGTATGCGGATGTGCATAGATTATAGACAGTTGAACAAGGTGACCATACAGAATAAGTACCCCTACGCTGTATAGATGATTTGTTTGACCAGCTTCAGGGTGTATCAGTGTTTTCAAAATTCGACTTGAGGTCGGGGTACCATCAGTTAAAGATTAAGCCTGAGGACATTCCTAAGACTGCCTTTTAGACTCGGTATGGGCATTACGAATTCCTAGTAATGTCATTTGGTTTGAACAATGCACCGACAACATTCATGAGTTTGATGAATGGGGTATTTAAGTCATATTTGGATTCCTTCGTGATTGTATTTATTGATGATATTTTGATCTACTCCAAGAGTAGGAAGGAGCATACTAATCATCTTCGTATTGTGTTGGACATCTTGAACGCCAGAAGCTCTATGCGAAGTTCTCCAAGTGTGAATTTTGGTTGACTTCAATTGCGTTCTTGGGGCATGTAGTGTCAGAAAAGGGGGTGATGGTAGATCCCCAGAAAAATGAAGCAGTCAAGAGTTGGGTCCGTCCTAGCTCTGTGACTGAGGTGAGGAGATTTTTTGGACTCGCAGGGTACTACCGGAGGTTTGTTAAGGATTTTGAGTCTATTTATACTCACCTGACTAGGATGACACAGAAAGATGTACCATTCATGTGGTCCGACAAGTGCGAGGAGATCTTTCAAAAGCTCAAGACACTTTTGACCACGACTCCTGTTTTATCCTTGCCGGTTGAAGGTAAAGACTTTATTATTTACTGTGATACTTCAAATTTGGGTTTGGGTGCTGTGTTGATGCAGGATAGGAATGTGATAGCCTATGCATCCAGGTAGTTGAAGATGCATGAGAGGAACTACCTAACTCACGACCTAGAGTTGGCAGCGGTGGTTTTTGCACTAAAGATTTGGAGACACTACCTTTATGGTGTCAAGTGTGAGGTATTCATAGATCATCGCAGTCTACAACATGTATTCACGCAAAAGGATTTGAATTTGAGGCAGAGAAGGTGGATGGAGCTACTGAAGGACTATGATGTGACCATTCAGTACCATCCGGGTAAGGCTAATGTGGTGGCAGACACATTGAGCCTGAAAACAATTAGCATGGGTAGTTTGGCTTGTTTGGGGGTGTCCAAACGACCACTAGCAAGGGAAATTCGGGCTTTGGAGGCCAAGTTCATGCACTTGGGTGGTTCAGATCAAGGTGGGTTATTGGCCAAGATTTAGGTCAAAGCCACCTTCATAGAGGAAATAAAGGCCAAACAGTTTCAGGATCCGAAACTGAGTAAGCTTCGAGGTAGGGTAATATCTGGGGAATCCAGGGATGTCATGTTAGACTCTGGTAGAGTACTAAATTTCAAAGGGAGTATTTGTGTTCCTCGAGTTGATGACATAATTCAGAAAATCTTGGTGGAAGCCCATGGTTCGCAATACTCAATTCATCCGGGTGTGACCAAAATGTACAAAAACTTAAGGCAGCATTACTGGTGGCCCAGAATGAAAAGGGACATAGTGGACTTTGTGTCCAAGTGTCAGAATTGCCAGCAGGTAAAGTATGAGCACCAGAGGCCTGCAGGACTACTTCAGAGGATGCCAATCCCAGAGTGGAAGTGGGAAAGGATATCCATGGACTTCGTGGTGGGTCTTCCCAAGACATTGGGGAAGTATGACTCAATTTGGGTCATTGTTGATAGGCTGACCAAGTTCGCTCATTTTATTCCGGTCAGGGTAGATTACAATTCGCAATGATTTGCCAAGATATATGTGAAAAAGATTGTGAGAGTGCATGGGGTACCACTGCCCATTATTTCAGATAGGGGTACGCAGTTCACCTCTAAATTTTGGGGAAAGCTACATGAAGAGTTGGGTACACAACTAACTTTTAGCATAGCCTTCCATCCTCAGACTGATGGTCAGTCGGAGAGGATGATCCAGGTATTGGAGGACATGCTGAGGAGCATGTGTGATGGACTTAGGGGGTCATTGGGACCAGTTTCTATCGTTGTGCGAGTTCTTGTACAATAATAGCTACCACTCCAGTATTGACATGACACCGTTCGAGGCATTATATGGGAGGAACTGCAGATCACTGGTTGGGTGGTTTGAGGAAGGCGATGTAAAGCCCCTGGGCGTGGACTTAGTAAAAGAAGCGCAGGAAAAGGTAAGGGACATTCAGGCCAAATTGCTGGCTACCCAAAGCAGGCAGACGGAGTATGCAGATCGCAAGGTCCGGGACATGGAATTTCAGGTTGGTGAACAGGTATTGTTGAAAGTGTCACCAATGAAGGGAGTTATGCGGTTTGGTAAGAAGGGCAAGCTTAGCCCTCGGTTCATCGGTCCGTTTGAGGTTCTTGAGATTGTGGGGCCAGTGGCTTACTAGTTAGCAATGCCACTCAGTTTGTCGGGCGTCCATCCAGTATTCCATGTATCCATGCTTAAGCGATTCCATGGGTATGGGGATTACATCATCAAGTGGGACGAGGTACTTTTCGACAAGGATCTTTGTTATGAAGAGAAACCAGTCTTGATTCTTGCTCGAGATGTCCGGAAGTTGAGGACAAAGGTGATTGACATGGTAAAGTTCAGTGGAAGCATCATCCGGTTGAGAAAGCCGCTTTGGAAACTGAGAAGGACATGCGGGACAAGTACCCTCAGTTGTTTGAGGATTCAGGTACAACACTTTCTTTCCTTTATTTTCGTAAATTTGGGTTTGATCATTCAGGGATGAACGATGGGTAAATTGGTATCTGTTGTGACCAGGTCCGTCGTTATGGGTAGTTCAATCGTACCAAGTTTTAGAGTTAGAAAACTCTGGGTTTGGGGGTTTGAAATTATGGGCTAGGCTAGTCTCGATCGATTTTGGAGTGAGGTGGAGTCTAGGAAAATTTGGGTAAGGATTGGGTTAGGTGTATAGTTTTGAGCTATTTTTCTACGTAGCTAAGACATAGAGGAGTCTGGGGGACTTTTTGGAATCAAAATTGGGTAAGTAGAACTCCCAGAATCGTATTTGATCTAGAGGGGTTGTTCCGGGTCATCGGGGGAAGCAAGTTTGTTGTAAAAGGACCAAATTTTGGAGATTTCTAGACATTTTGTCTGTGACAAGCGCAACGGCTCTGTCGTAGTGACCTCCACTATAGCGGTGGAAAATACCGCTATAGCGATGGTCAAGGCGGTTAATGCCGCTTAAGATTGCTATAGCAGAGTGGGGACCGCTATAGCGGGCCGGTGGGATTTTAATGCAGAAACTTCCCCAAAACAATTCAGTTTTCTACAATTCATTTGGGAGAAGAGCTAGGGCAATTTCAGGCATTTTTCCTCCATTCTTTATCGTTTTTCTTCCCTAAGGTAAGGTTTCTACTCTCCAAACTTCGCACTACTTTTCTTATGAGGTAGAATTTCTAGGAGGGTACTTGGGGGAGATTGGCATAACCTAGGAATGGTGGAATCCGGGGAAGAAAGGGGATTCTAAACATGAAAGTTCTTGGGGATTGTTAAAAGTGAAATATAATGATCATATGTTGTTAAATTCTCCATTTTTATCCGTAAAAATGATAGAACTAGGGAAATTAACGGTGGAAAAGCCCGGGAAAAGGGTGGAATGATCATGTGTAACCTGGGGTTCTGGGATTTGGTGTAATCCGGGTAATGTGCAGGCCGTGTTTGTTAATTTCATGTACTTGTATGTTATTTTAGACCAAAAATGAGAAAGGAATCCGAAACACGGGAAAGCTCGGGTTGAGTAGAACTTGGATTATTTCAAGGTAGGTGATGACTTACGAATTCCTGTGAATGTTGTATATTTTGTACTCTTATCTAAGTGTTTGTATGAATTGCATGAATTAGAGGAATTGTGTAGAATGTCTAAGGGTCTTTTTTTACAGTCTGTGAATTGAACGATGTGTTGCGTGTTGGTTTACAAGTTGTTTGTTCATTATTTTTACTGTGGATTATTGATATTCGGTTGGCTCGGGTACCATGCCTGGTACAGGTATACTAACGGTTATCTTGGGTAGCACGCCTGGTACAGGTATACTAATGGTTGGCTTGGGTACCACGCCTGGTACGGGTATAACAAATGGTTGGCACGGGTACCACGCCTGGTACGAAATACTAACGATTGGCTCGGGTACCACGCCTGGTATGGGTTTATTTTACTGCATCATGGCATTGATATTATTGCATTGCATTGACTGTTATTGGTTCCATGAGTGGACCGGGCTGTTCTATTGAATTATGATATTCACTGGTGGTCCTTGAGTGACCGGGAATCCTGTTATATTTGTTGAGTTGGTCTTGGATTAGGCCGGGTTGTCTGTTTAGCACTTAGGTGTTGTTTAGAAGGGATCCCATGGTGGGTCCGGGCTAGGTAATAAGGATGAATTATCAAATTTTGTGATTGTGGCTTAGAGTTATAAGAAGTGGACTTCATGTGAAACGAGCTAGGTAGAGACTTGAAGTGTAGGGGAGCCTATTGACTTGTTGCATATTTTTCATACTTGTACTTGATTTGCTGTACTGAATTATACACTATTTATTTGGAACTGGCTGATGATCCTACCAGTACATTGTGGTGGTGTACTAATACTGCAGTTGCTTTTTCTTCTTATGAGTACATGCAATCTTCCAGCAGTTGAGACGCGACCTCATCTGTTAGTACCAATATTCCAGACTTCAAGGGTGAGCCGCTTGATCGAGCTGCCTTGAATCTATCATTAGTGTTGTAGCCCATTTGTTTCGGGCTTAGACTATTTTCTTATATTTTTGGGGTTGCATTCCCGTACTCTAGACATTGGTAGAAGTGTTTGGTACTGCGACTTTCAGATTTTAGGGGGTAATTTCCGCAGATTTATATTAATGAAGTTGATTTATTGTTATTGAACTGCTAGTTTATTTTATGCACTAGTTTTGAGCTGTTAGAATGATTAAGTTCGGGGAAGTGATAGATCGCTCACCCGGGGGGTTGGATGAGTGCCACTCACGGCGGTCTCGGCCGTGACAACTAGGCAGGTGTGCCACTCTGTTCCCAATAATATTGTACAGGCATGTAATTTTGATCCAAATAATGTATATAAAATTTGCAGGCGTGCAACTCCGATCCCAATGAAATACAATGTATGATGTGCAGGCATGCCACTCCAGTTCAAATAATGTATATGAAATATGTAAGCGTGCAACTCTAATCCCAATGAAATGCAATGTATGATGTGCAGGCATGCCCCTCCGATCCCAGAATATCATACACAATATCAAGCAAGTATTTCATATCAAGCGTTAATTCAATTATCAGTCAAAGTCCCTCTATTTGCTTTCACAATCAGTAAATCTCCTTTTTCGTAATTCAACTAGTCAACATTTCAATATTTCACAAATTATTACCATAAATAGGGTTAGAATCTCAAACGGGAGAATAGTCACCAACTAGCATACTGATAATTTAGTGATCTACCAACTTATTGAGCTTTTATTCATGAATTATTGTCATGTTTTGATGAGGATTAGAGGTACTTATTGCCTTTATTGATGCAACTGCAGGTACTCTTGGTCAAAAGTAAAAAACAAAGAAATTAAAGCCAAAGAGCTTAAAAAGAGTTGAAGTGTGAAGGTGTTTGAAAGAGAAGAAGAATCTGCCAAGAGGTGCGGCCGCCGTGCGATACGCGTAACAACATATGTGGTACGCACCTCCCTTCACACGTCACCCAACAGCCGCTGAAGTCAATGGTCGAGAAGAAGAGCAATGTGCGACGCACATAATGTATGGTGTGATCGCACGTCGTATCGCATGTCGTATCGCACCATGCTCAGAGGGAAATTTTTCAACTTTGAAGTGACATTTTGGGAAGCTTCTAAAATCCAAATTGGGTATTGTACCTGATATCATTGAATAAGTATTGAATAGTTTGGAGCATAAAGTCTCCCAAGGAAGATAGAGAGTGTACTTTATTCTCTTCATCTTCTACCTTGAGAATTCACCATTTTAGTACCAAATTGAGCTTGGATTTGGATATTGGTCTAACTATGAATAGAAATTTGAATTATTCGATTAGTATAATTTCTTATTTCCTTAGCACGAGTAGCTAATTTCCTTGTCTAGGTGTATGTGTATGATGGGTATTTGAATTTGGGTATGGGTCTTGCTTAATTGTGTTTATAATCGATAAATTGACATGGGTCTATTGAATTCCTCAAGTTTTAATGCTAAAATTGATGGTTACAAACATTGGTTGAATTTACTTAATTGTGTTCTTGCTTGAAAGAGGAGTTCATAATTCGAAAGGAATTCAATAGTGGGAATTTGAGGTTTCCACCTTAGATTGAGGCTAGAAATAGCTTAATCAACGGGAACTCTCATCTAAGAGTCTAAGCTAGAAACAGTATGACTTCCCCAAGTTTGAATTGGTTGGTTTGTGTTGAAACCATGGTGCTTGAGTAGAGACCATTGGATATATGTTTAGAAGATCGAGAGATTTACAAACATGACTAAAACCAATGCTACCCATATCGTTTTTTGAAAATTTGCATAATTAAGCAAGTACCCTAACCTCCATTTGAATTCCATCGGAAACATACCCCTAGTCATTCTCCTCATTTGAATACAAATATCTTGTTTACGTTACTTTCTAGTTTGAATTATGATATTGCTAATTCCCATTTCCTTGTTTCCCTCTAATTTTTACTTTTAGTTATTGGGCATTTACTCTCTTGGTAAATATTAATCGACTGTCTCTTGGCGAATCATCATATCCACTCTCTGTGGGATCGACTCCGACACTCATTGGGATATTTATTTATTTTGCTCTGATGATCGCTACTAACTCCTATTGGAGAGTGTTTTTTAGCACTATCACATACTCAACAAGTCACTATCAGATGTGATCCACAACTAATATGATAGCAAATAGGGGAAAACAACCCAAATAAGTCATTTAATTACTTTTATCCCTTCACGTAACACTGATACCCGCATAGACACTCATCACCTCATCTATGCGGGACCCCCAGATCCCCATTACTCCCCATACATACTACTAGCACATAAACACTTTGAAATAGAGTGAAGAAAACCTCAACTTGCCTTAAGAGAAGACTCACAAAGTCAAATCAAAGCCTTTCCTTTTTGTAAAGCCTTCGAATGATCCCAATCTATTCAAATATGAATTCTATATAAGAATACAAAACTATAGACACCCATATTGCTAGATCTAGATTTCGGGTACAAAAAGTCAACTCAAAAATTAACCCCGAGGCTTAAAGGGAAAAATCAGAAATTTATTAGAAAATTAATTTACCATAACTTAAGGAGTTCACACATGAAATTTCATAAAAAATGAAGTTAAAAATCGATCTTGAAATCATCAAAAAACTATTTTTTAACTTTATCGAGAAAACCCCAAATTTCCAAGTTGAAATACCAAGATTTGAAGATGAAGTCATGAAATAATCATTGGGGAATGTTAAAATATTGGTTTAGAAATTTACCCAATGAAAAAATCTCAAAAATCACCTTTTGAGTCTCTCAAAATAGAATTTCAAAGCTTCAAAAATTGAGTTATGGGGTTTTGGACCGAAAATATAACTTTAAAATTGTACCAGCGATTTTGTTCATCGTGATCGTGGCCACCACCTTGTGATCGCGACGTGACTGAACTGGGTCCGTTGTGATCGCAATGGCCCAATCGCATTCGCGTATAGGAATTCTGAACCCGGCCCAACCCGGCAGCCCCTTTCTTCGCAATCATGACCAGCTCTCCACGATCGCGATGCTGGAGAATTTTCTTCTCTGCAATGGCGAACACGATGAAGAGGTGCCATGCACCAGATATTAGCTGTACCAGCTGTCCAAGATGGCTAGAAATTTTCCCGAACGGACCTTCAAAATGCGTTTCGGAACCCCATAAACACAAACCAACCATTAAGATCAATATTCTGAACTCAATGGAATCGTCAGAAATACCAATGGAGATCGTTATGAATGAATGTTGATCAAAGTCAACTCTAGGCTTTAACTTTCCAACCAACTACTCAAAATACATTCGAACACCTCAAGACCCGAATCAAAGGTGATACTGACTCAAAAATGACATTATGGAGCTAACAGAACTAACAGAATTCTCATACGACGCCTAAAACTTCAAATGTTGACCAAATTCAACTATATCAACTTCAAAATCTTTCAAAATAAAAAAATCGCATAAAATCTAACCAAACACTTCGGGAATTATGCCACCCACTCTCGCAGACCATAATACCCGTATAATTCAACTATGAAAAGGGGTTAAATGTTCAAAACACATAAAAGTCCAAAAATTACAATGAGGGTTGTTACATCATTTTTGCACTTTTTTGTTTGTATGATTTGATATAATCCCATGTCAAGACACAAATACTTCGAAGATATTTCAAAATTTTCATTTTTAAGCTATGAAATTAAGTTCTTTATGTTCTTCTATTTCAACCCTCAAAACTGAAATTTGAACAAATTCGAAATCATCACCCACTATTATATATCAATATAACTTATGAGTATATAACAAGCAGTGAGATTTGTCATCAGCTCGTAGATCCATCCATATATCAACCAGAGGGAACTCCTGGCCAAGCTTCCTTTCGTCTTGCTTCACTCTATTGTATCCATGAAACCTTAAACCCCTCAGCACAAGCCTATCTTTTGTTATGTCCATGTCACCTGTCTTAAATGCTCTTAAATAATGCAAAAAGAAGTAGGTAATGTAATCAATGATGTCCCAACTATTAGGTTCTTAGGCAAATTTCAACAACTTTGACTTGACATTTGATAAGAGAATGAACCTTGTTTCTAACTACAAATCAAAAGCTAGCTCGTGGGTGAGGATTGCTTAAACCATATAACGAATCAAATAATCCACATTCCTACCGATGTGAGAACTCAATATTAGAACTTGAAAATAAAGAAACATATTTAGACTTCTTTAATTAATGTCAGTAAATTCATTGCAAAATACAATTAACTAAAGCTACTTTCCAGCTTTAACTTGCAACAAATTTTGTTAAGATGACACAACTACTCAATTGTCTTAACAATTTCTACCATATGTAGTAAATTCAAAAGGTTGATATAGACTCATCCTTAATTGTATCTTAGTCATAGTTTTCCACTTCTTTTCCTTTTTTTTTTGGTCTATTCACACTGCATAATTTCATTTACTCTTCAATAAGTGGATGCAATATTAATTCTTTCAAAGAATAATAATTGTAAAATACTCATTCTTATGTAAAGAACAAGAATTTTGTGAAAATGAACATCCTCTTTCACTATAATACAACAGAACATCCATATATTATTAGTCCCTCTGTCCCATTTTATATGGCAGTTTTCTCTTCCCGAGAGTCAAACAGTTTAAGTTTGACCATGAATTTGAACATGCAATCTTTAAGTTTTTTGAAATAAAATTTATATATTTGAAAACTACATAAAAAGTACTACAAATCTCAATAATAGACAATTCAAAATATTTAAAAGATATATAAAAAATTACGGTCAAAGATAGACTTGTTTGAATCTCGAAATCCTAAATATGCCATATAAATTGGGACGGAGGAAGTATTTTATTTATAATAAGTGAAAGAACTTAGTACGACGAAGGGTAAGGAGGGTTATGAAGCTGCTTATGTGGCATGCTTCTAAAGCCAGTATTGGCATTTATCTTTTTTCCTTTTTTTGGGGGGGCTTTTTTTCTATTTTAATTATTTTCTTTTAATTCTACTATTTTTTTCTCCTAATAAATTCATTATTAAATACTACTAAACACACGTAGCAGCAAAAACTTTTTAATTCACGTCGCTTCGAACAAAACCACAGTTTCCCACTTTCCTTCTCAAAAAACCTTTCTTCTTCTCAAAAAACCTACAATCAAGTTATTCCTCCCCAACTCAAATTCCTCTCTTTTTCTTCTTCCTTGATCCTTCTCTTACCTCTTCCATTTTTACCTTCTACCAAAACTTTGGTTACCCAGATTGTGAGTTTTTCCCTGTTTGTTTCATTTTTTTTATTGTCTTTGAGATAGTGTGAATTATTTTATGTCTCTGATAGAAAATAACATACCTCCACAATCACATCAACTTGCAAGAAAAACAAAATTCGTTAACAAAGGAAAATAAATCAACCCATGGATGTGCTAATTCGTACCCAAAACTTAAGATTTTTTATTTTATTGGTAGCAGAGCCTCAGTAGTGGAGAAAACATTTACTCTCTTTGAGAAATATAGAAGGTATGAAACTTATGTTTTCTTGATGTTTTTTTCATGTGTATCTGTCTTGCACTTCTTATTCGACAATGTTTAATTTGGCATTATTAATGTATCGAATTTATTTTATATCTAATATTTTCATCCTCAATATTAACGAGTCTCCCAATCTCCCTATTCTATTTTATCTTCATCACTAACCACTCTCTTGGAAAATGTCTCAAACAAATCTTAGTGCCAGTATCAACATTAAAGGTATGACATTTTCTTTTGTCTTTATTTTTTCTATTTGGTTTATTCTTCTTCTTCTTATTTTATATTTATTAATGTTTCAGGCCTTATGTACTGCAGTTTCATTGCTTGCAACTATGTCTTTAGGTGAATGTTCTTCTTTTACATCATTCTCATTTGTAAGGTTTGTATACTCATATCTTCACGTCTTTGTGGTTTTCAGTTGTTTACGTACATACTTCATTTGATTTTTCTGCTTTTTTTCTCGATCATGTAAGGTGAATAGTTTTTAATCTTCTTTATTTTTGTATTCTTTAACAGTTCAATATTGTGCTTTATTATGCATAAAAAATAGTATTTTATAAGTAATGTACAATTATGGAAGGCAATCAAAAATCCATTTTTTTTTCTTTTTCTCCTGTGAGATTGAACAAATTGAAATTTGACAAGGTCAATAACTAACTTTTTTGAACTATTTCGTGATAATTACATTTGAGTTTAATATTTACATTTTGAAAATTTTGGTGTAAAGCAAGAGAGAGATCCTTTCTTGGGTGTTCTTTAAGCTTCTTTCACATTTTTTTCCTTTTCCTTCTTGCGTCTTACTTAAGGTATGAATCATGACTAGAAAAAAGCTGCAAGAGTTTTTCTTCACTAAATCCTCAGGGACAACTGGCTTGGGAGTAATGTTTCAAGGCAAGTGAGAGGACTTTGGTTCTGAACATCTGCAATATATGTCTGGGTGAAATCATTTATATTATACTTCTTTTGCTTTTAGACTATTTCCCAAGGTAGCGAAGTTGCATATATGTGCTATCAAAGAAGACTAAAGAGGTAGTAACAATAGCAACCTCTTCCATCATCTTTCCTCCGAATTTCACCTTAGTGCACCACCTTTGTTCCTTTCTCTTGCTGATGCTTTTTCCACAAAGCCTTAAGAGTTTAGCTACAAGTAGATTTTCCTTGCAATGAAACGATTTGAAAATTATCGGTTATAAGTTTCCCAAACTCGAGGCTATTAAACTAGCATATGTTCCCAACAAAGGCAAGGACTAGGGAGAATTTCGTCGCTTGAAATTTTGCTACTGAAAGATTTGACCGTTTATACTGGAGAGCATAAGGTGATCACTTTTCATGCTTTGAACAACATAGACTCTAAGAGTGCTTCTAATAGCCAATAACTGCCAGCATAAAAGACTCCTTTCAATAACCTACCTTCTTAAACATAGTAGATACAATATACCAACCGGTAATCCCTTTACTTCTTCTCCCCTATGCTTATTCTTTTCCCTTTCCAATTTGAGAGTTTCATTTAATTATCTTTTATATTTGATTCTTTGAATTTAGGTATAACGTGGCCGTGGGTTGCTTTGTAAATCTTTGCTCCTATCACTGATTCTCTAATGCTTGCATTGAATTTCTCTTTTTTGATTTTGACAATCGTTCTCTAGCTCAAGTTTTGGTTCTCCTCTTCAACTGTTCTTATACGCAAAGTTAATCTCACACAGTTGTGATTTCTTTTTCAACTGTTCTTTCTAAAGCAGTTTAATTATTTTGGTGAAACACTTCACTTATTCATTGTTATCGCATTGAATAATTTGCTATTCCTTCTTGTGTTCTAATTATCTTAAGGTTTGTAATAGAGATATTTGGAGTGCAAAATGAGATCCTACAGGGATCACCTGAGGTACTATGTGTTGACACCAAATTTTTACCCTATACCTTACAAATTAATCTTGAGCCTTTTTTGAATTCTAAATAATTTTTGAAATAATTATTTTGTGAAAAATGATAAAACATTTTTCAAATCAGCTTTATAATAGTTTTGAATAATAATTTATAGTTTTCACATCTAATTATGTGGAATTTATATAAATTAACTTAAAGAACTATTTTAAAATTTAATTTCATAAGAAAATTCTTTTAAGAGATTAAACGCTTGATTTTCCTCCAAATTAATTCTCATAATTGATAAACGAGGTAATTATGTGTTAAACATAATGATTATTTCAAATGGGTTTAAAATTTAAAGAAAAGCGCGAATGGTTAATTTTAATTAATTCATCTTTATTCCTATTCTAACCTAATTTCTTTAAATCATTTTAAGTCTAGCCGAATTTCATCAATTCACTCTCAATTTGGCTATCTCCTTAACTTAAAGTGGCCACATTTGGCATTATAAACAGCCTCATCAGCTTTGCTTCAGCCTTCATTTGGGCCAGCAATTCACCTTAATCCGCTGGCCCTTTCCGCTCAAACCCACCTCAGCCCACTATAACTCGTTGACCCGTCCGAGCCCAACACCCAACTCCATTATACTCTTCCTTCTTTTCACTTTATCAGACAAAAACAAACGACCCCTTCATCACCCTTCTTCTCTCTCTCTCTACAATAACACTCCAAACCCTAGCGCCACCCTTAATTTCCCAACGTTCCCTTGTCTCTTAGTCTTAGTACAAAATCACGTGCCCAGCACGTATATCGTACCACGAAGGTACTGAAATCACTATGTCAAATCAATCCACACCTCCTTCGTCCTTTTGGGTGAAATCCCGCTCATAAATTTGTACCAAATGGTACGATTGCTCCAGCTCATAACCTTATCCTTGGGAGAATTTGAATTTCCCCTATGAAATTCCCAGAAAACCCCTTTGAAATCCCATCCCACATCGAAAATCAGTCTCCAAATTCTCCAAACCCCCTCCTATATAAACCCCACTATTCTCAGTGTTGGGGCAACATTTTAAAAGCTAGAGGAACCCTAAATTTGTTTTGAAAAATCTCGGGGGTCCTTTGGCGAAGAACTCAAAGTTCTTTTCATCATTTCAAGGAAATTCCAGTTTGAGGTTTTGATTCTGGCGTGGTGAAGCATTTTATGGAAGAGGCTCATAGTCTCGTTCGCTGCTCCGAAGAAGGTAAACCCCTCATCCTTTTTCTTTTCCCGTTTCTCTTTAGCTTAATGTAAGGTTATTTCTTAGGAATTTCTATGCTGGTTTTAGACTGATTTTGTTTGATATTTTGTGTTTGTTGAGTTTCTTATTTTGTTCGATATTATGTATTTGGTGTGTTGAGATATTAAAAGTGAAACACGAGAGTTTGTTCAATCGATCCCAAAGCCGTCTTGCGAAGTTTAGAAATTGTCAAAACCTTGAAGTTGATATCATTCTGTTGATTCATGACTGTTACCTGCTCATATAAGTATTGTCAGGAATCTGTTAAAATATTTTCCTCAAAGAACTAGTTTATTAAGCATAAAAATGGTTTGTTTCAAGAACAAATTTGGGTGTGTTTGGTTTAATTCACTAGTTTAGTTTCCCATGTGTGTAACGTGTGACTCTGATGTATTCAAATTCTGTCCAAACATGATTGTTTCCTTATTGTTTTAGCAACATGATAGTAAAAAGCCTTGTGTTCTTTTACGTAGAATGAATCACCTGAATCATACATCATATATTTAAACTTTTGTTTTGTTTAAAGATGATTCTTTCTCCTCTTATGATTCAGGTTTAACTTGGATTTCTTACCCCTTCCTTTACTGTGTTCAATTTTTGTTTCCCCTTTATGTGGTTTTCTTTCCCTTTGTTAAGATTTCTTAGGGGTCATGAACTATGAAAGTGATTTGAAAATGAGCTATGATTTTTCTTAGCCATGATAGTGTTCTCCCATTTGTTTTAAAGCCTATTCGAATATGTTTTCTATAAACAATAGCAAAAGCCTGGTGTTTCTAATAAAAGTAGTAGTTTGTTTGCCTCATGTTTTGTGCTTCATAAATCTTTTTCCCAGTTTTCATGTCTCCTTTAAGACATCTAAATGGTCACTTCTATAATTCAAGTATGGATTGATGAAAGATTGGATGTGGATTTTGAAAATTAAGTGTGTTAAGCGAGTTACTTGAAGTAAGAGTGAACAGTGTCGAATATGTTTTAAACATGACAAAACCATGTCATTGCATCTACTTGAATCGAGTTTTCTTCTCTTTTCCTCAAAATCTTTGTACTGATGTTTGATTTCTTTCTAATTCCCAATAGCCTGAAGATTCAGTCCTATGTGTTAATTCAATGATTTTAAATTAGCATAAGTTTACCGAGTGACTAGGCTGTTTGATCTTCATCTTCCCTGCTTGATTAAATTTGTGTGAAGATAAATTGGTTGATGTGATTAGTAAAATGTCGAGTGTGTTCTCGGAAATAGGTTTCTTCTCTTATTTTGTTTAAAGCTGCTGTTTTATGAGTGTGTTTCCGTTCGAAAATTTGATTATGTTTTCCTTAGCATCTGTGATTTTCTTTTTCTTTCTTTCTCTTGTATCATCTCCCACTGAATATTATCCTTGCAATTATTTGAGTGTCTTTTAAATTTGTAACGCAATTACTAATTCATATGTTCTTTCCTTTGCATGAACACCTTTGAGTCCATTCAGACTCATTCCTTCGCATCTCGTTGGGCTAGCCAGCCCAACATGCTTGAGTCAAACCATGCCAAGTCCTAAAGGGACTACTATGCGACATTGGAAGCTGATATACGAATCTGGAAGCA
This sequence comes from Jaltomata sinuosa, assembly GCA_003996215.1. Lineage (NCBI taxonomy): Eukaryota > Viridiplantae > Streptophyta > Magnoliopsida > Solanales > Solanaceae > Jaltomata > Jaltomata sinuosa. The sequence continues at coordinate 21,064 of QJPP01002098.1, read as the reverse complement.
AGTATGTAGTAATATACAACTAATGTGGACTTATACATTGAGCAGCAGCCCATAAAAAGCAGTAGTAGCAGCCCAAAAGATGGGCAAATTTTTGGGAAAATTGGACTAAAGTCCAAAGATGCAGTAGAAGTGGGCCGAAAGCCCAAAAATTATTGATTAGGACAGGGTTTTAATTAAGCCATAAAGCTTAATTAATTTTTCTTTCCTTTGACTCTTTATTGTGTAGTTTAGGTTATTATTATTGTATTAATTGGGACCAACTTCTAATTTAGTTGAACTTTCCTAAAAGAGGAAGTACGTTTGTTTAAATTCTTTACTTGTTTATAACTGCTTTCGTATGAAAAAAGGAAAGAACATTTTTCTACCGTTAGAATACAAAGGTCTTATTTGTTCCCTTCAAATGAAATTTGACCATTTATTTCGGAATCCTTATCCATTTCCATACTTTACGTCTGGTTCATATATTTTTGATCAAAATCATTTACTTATCAAATTTCTCTATCATGTTGGATCAAACACAAGATCTTTTCAATAGTTAGTCAAATAAGTTATTTTCAAATAAGTTTGGATAACCGCAAGTTAGCGAATATCCCGAGTGCCTTCAAAACCTTCTCGAGATATTAATTTGAAACCTTACCCTTAATCTCTTAGTTTGCAAATATTTTGCTGTTTTAAGACTTTAGAAATTTTTTACAAGTTTTTCTTGGTTTCCTTTTATAAAACTAAGTAGCGACTCTTCTTTCAAAATTGAAAATGTTTTGAAACTTTAACTTAGTTATTGAAATGAAATTTTTAAATAGTCGAATCATAAAAACCATTTTTTCAGATAACAGAAATGAGGACTCTGCGGGGGATAATTCAACTAGGTTCTAAACTTATTATTTGCAACTAACTAATTTGACTAACTATTCAGATTCTAATAATTAGTAATCTTTATTGCTTTCCTTACTTGTTTATTTTCCTGTAAAATATAACTATTCATGGCATCTTCCGCCTCCCTTGGAAAAGTATTAGATTGCATTAGGGGTAAAAAGACGATTATGCAAGTCTTTGCGGTTGTTCATAACAAAACACACAATTTTCAAAATAGACGAGTGAAGTAGTTGACCCGCGGTCGGTTAACAGTCACTTGTTGTTTTAGCCTTAGTTGTCCTCCGGGGTTCCCGGTCAATTTCGAAACCTATTCTAGAAACCTAGGATAGAGCGAAATCAAATTCCAAAATAGGCATTGACCTAAGATGTCTTAATATCCAAGGGATATTAAGTCCATTATTAAGACCACCTTGTGTTCGAAAGGGCCCACGGTCTAAAAGAATAATCATCCCCTACGTGCTCAATTGAAAGATGTGATGTCGAGTTGTAAGAACCATTGTACCTCGGGATTGGAATATACTTAGATAGTCTTTTATTTTTGAATATTGTCATCCAAAAGGCGTTCAAAATTTGCAAGAAGTCCAAGAAGTTCGAGAACGAAGGACTAACCAAGGCGACCTAGTTTAGGATTGTACCCCTGCGCGGGATTGATTTTGATGTACATTCCTTTTTTCTTCCTTTTGTATCCCCATTTCAATTCAATCAATATGTTTAAATATATTTTGGGGCAATGGAACGTTTACAAATGACATACATATCCTTCAATTCGTTAGGCCTACCTTTGGCATGAAAAGGTCACATATTCGTATAGGACGCGCTATGAACTGTTATGTGATATAACTGTCTTACGTGCTTACATGTGTTGCTTAAATCAAAGGTAAATTGATCCACTCTTACTTGAATATTTTTAGAACCCATAGGCAGGATAAAAGCCCATCATGCAAAGTCCGACCAAAATCGCTCTTGGAGTTCTTCAAATTTCCCTAGAAAAAGTCAAAAGACTTCTTAAAACCCTTTTAAGTCTTATTCAGAAAATGAACTTGCCCTATCCGAACTACATCCTTTCAGGTACCATCTCCTATTTTAAAGAAATTTTCATTTCTCCACTTCGACAGAAATACCGAAAGGTTCGGAAGACGCATCAAGTGCTGAAGACTCGAGAAGTCAACTTTTCTAATAGAATCTACTTACCCTAAATCGATGGGCAAATTCCTGTTTGTCAAAACCTCGAGCCAATAAATACCCGTGGATCAATTTGCCTTGATGAAAAGCAACTTTATGTGTTTCTTCCTAGTCAGATATCTTGTATTTTTTTTTATTGCTAACGGAATCTAACATATTAGCCTTTGAGGTTTTTTACTTCATCAGGTAATACAAACTGCTCTGTGTTGACAAAACTAGTCAAACATCCCTACTTCACCCGTTCAAAGGCACAAATAGATCCCTCCTCTAGCCATCGCTTCTCTAAGGGAAAAATGACTGATAGTGAGGAAGAGAACGCTTTGTCTGTAAGGGACAATGTTATCGCTGAACAAAGTGAAATGATCACTGAACTAGCAAAAAAGTTGGAGAAAATGCAAGAAGAGGTACAAAAACCCAAAGATATGGCTAGCTTGGCTATTGCAATCAACACTCCAGCTCTGGGAAACTCTAAGCCCCCGCTCTAGATTCCTCCACTCAACTCTCCATTGACTAAAAACCAGCCGAGATATATCCCTTCCTCTTTCATTCCCAAACCTTCCAACGAACCTCCCTCCAATAACCCCTACAATCCGCAAAACCTTCCTCCGAACTACCAGAATACGCCACCAAATACCTACAACATTGAAAATAACCATCCCAATGTCACTAACCCACATAATTATACCCCCACATACCCAAATGCCATTCCACATGTCCCGCCTCCACCTACAGGATATGCCACCTACTACTTTCCACGCTAAGGTAGAATCATATTTCCTGCCTCCACCTATTCAGGATATGCCACATGCTACTTTCCACGCTAAGGTAGAATCATATACTGCCTTCCCAGAAAGTCCCGAGCTGGACCACTTTGAGAAAAATAAGAAAGAGTTGAGGTCCGCAAAAAAGAAGTGTGATCATGACATGGCACAGATGAAAGAAGAAATAGCCAGGATCAAGGAGATTCGAGGCTCATCTTATGAGAAAGGCTATGATTATGATGATCTCTGTATCCATCTCGAGATGGACCTACGAGACAGATTCAAGACTCCAAAATTTGAAACCTTCAATGGTGTCGGAAATCCTAAAGCCCATTTAAGAACCTATTGCTACCAGATGGTCGGTGCCAGAAAGAATGACGCTATATTAATAAGGCTGTTCAGTCAAAGTCTAAGCGGAGAGGCTTTGGAGTGGTTCACCTATCAGGAATTGAAGAAGTGGTCTAGGTGGAGTGACCTGGCCAGAGACTTCGCTCAAAGGTTTGCATACAATGTGGAAGTCATCCTAGATCGATACTCTCTAGGACGTATCAGGCAAAAATTGAACGAAGACTTCAGAGACTATGCCTATCGGTGCAGAAAGGAGGCAACGAGAGTTTGGCCTCCCATGTCCAAAAAAGAAATAAGCATTTTGTTTATGTACTCACAGGAGTCGGAGTTTTACGATAAAATGATATCAGCAGTTAAAGCACCATTCGCTGATCTAGTTAAGATTGGTGAAATTATGGAAGAAGGTCTGCGTAGCGACAAGATTACCAAAGCTTCTGCATCCTCAAGATCGGTAGGATTTCCCAAGAAGAAGAGGGAAGAAGTGTCTTCGGTATCCTCCAATCCTAGCCCGAGATCAGGAAAACCTTTCGGGGCCAACTACAAAAAGTCACTTATTCCAATAAACCCTCCCCCAGCTCCACAAAATCCTCAACCAGTTTTTTATACTCAACCCATTTACCAAGCTCCACAACCAAATATGCAACCCACTTACCAAGCTCCTCCCCAAAACTTCCAAGTGTATTAAAAGGCTCCCGAGAACCAGAATAATCGCCAGGTTCCCCCTCCCGCCAATGCTAATCTCCTTCATCCAAATTTGGAAAAGAAAGCTCCTCGGAGTTTCCCCAGTTAGCTGAAACCAAAATTGAGTTATATGAGAGATTGAAGGCTGCTGGATTTATCCAGCCCATACAACCTAAACCGGGCAATCCTGACTCTTGTTTCTTCAGGGCTGACCAATATTGTGCTTATTATTTCGAAGGAGTCAGACATGATACCGAAGATTGCATTAATCTGAGGCACAAAATTCAGGATTTGATTGATCAAAGAGTAATCACACTACAAATAGCACCAGCCAATGTTAATAACAACCCACTCCCGAATCACGGAGGAGCCACTGTTAACATGTTAGAGGTTGATGAAGAATGGGTTGTAAGCAAGTCAATAGTGCCGATTAGCCCTAAAAAGCAAGAAATGCCGGAAGAAGCTATAGCTGCTCTGAGTATTGCTGGACTATCCTTTGAAGGGTTAACGCGCAACAAGGCCTTGTACGTCACTGTAAAATGTCAAGAGAAAATTATAAATGGAGTGTTGATTGATGAAGGTTCAGGCTTGAATATTTGCCCATTGTCCACGCTCACTCAGTTAGAGTATGATCTGGGGAAGATTCATCAGAGCAGAGTCAATGTGAGAGCCTTTGACGGAGGTCAAAGAGACACTATCAGAGAAGTTAGCCTGTACATCTAAATGGGACCCATAGAGTTCCGTACAGAATTCCAAGTCATGGATATTACCACTTATTATAACTTGCTTCTAGGAAGGCCGTGGATCCATGGAGCCGGAGATGTACCATCAACTTTGCACCAGATGGTAAAATTCATTTGGGAGGAACATGAAGTGGTGATCCATGGAGAAGGAAGTCACTGTCATGACCCAACCTATTAGGCCATGCGGGCGCCTACTCTAACCACCTAGATAGACGGACCCTCACCACCCGTCCAACTGGTAACATTAAGGAAATTAAAATAACCCATTAAAATAAGTCCATTTTTATACATGAGAAATTCTTTTACAAAAATGTTCAGAAAAATAAACTACTTAAAGGATTGGCGGAAACCTTTACAATCTTTAAAACATCCTCCCTAGAATCTAGTCTAAGCCGGTACAAGAGCTACTACAAGGTTTATACAAGAACTGAAAAGGGACACAACTTCCATCAGGAAATCAAGGACAGAAGCTGCTGGAGGATCACCATCGGCCTGCACCTAAGAAACATCACTAACCCTGCGATTGGACTATACCCAAAAAGGTATAGCAAGAGTAGAATCAGTACAACCACACGTACTGATAGGCATCATCGGTCGACCGAATCCACTCCTACCATCATATAAGAAAAATAGGGAAAAACATGAATGTAACAATAGAATTTCTATCCTCCAACCTCCTCCCTGATTATACAATACAAACCTGATCCTTTCTACTCCTTCCGCTGCCAACTCCCTCATTTCCCAGACTTCCCAAGTCATACTATCCTTAGACTTCCCAAGTCTCAATACTAGACCGACCACTAAGTCCTGATCCAGACTACCACCCTGTTACTCTACCAATACCCACAACCAAACGTTTGGAAACACCCCAACTACTGTCAGTCCAGACCCATTACCCTCGGGGTACAACCTATAACCCTCTGGACCTCTCAAGGATCCCTAAGCAATCTCCGTTATGGTAATACCAGCTGGCAACACAACACCAGACTCTCAGTCATCCCTCTAGCTCATCAACTACCTATGAACCCCCTTTATATGACTAGGACCAGCTACCACAGTATGACCAACAACCATCCTATATATATATATATATATATATATATATATATAGCTCGGACCCACCCTGGGATCCCCTATAACCAACACCAAGTGTTAACAAGCAAAACTCGGTCAATACCAAGACCAACTCTAATAGTAGATACAATAGTAACCCGGCCTATCAAGGACCATAAGCAAATATCTCATTTTAATAATACAGTCCGGTCCAATCATGGAACCAATATTAATAACCATAATGCAACAAATATCCATGCAATAATGCAGTAAAGTAACCCGTACCAGGCGTGGTACCCGAGCCAACCGTTAGTATTCCCATACCAGGCATGGTACCCGAGCCAACCGTTAGTATTTCCGTACCAGGCATGGTACCCGAGTCAACCAAATGTCAAAAATCCACAGTCACAACAATGAACAATTAACTTGTAAACCAATAAGCAAAAGTGCACAGTTCAATAACCAAACTGATCAAACAGGACTATAGGACATTCTAATTCATCTCCTAAGCAATGCATCTCATACAATCACTTAGATAAAAGTACTCAAACATGCAATGCATAAAGGAATCAAACCATCACGTAGTCCTTCCCCGAGTGAATGACTCAGCCCAACCTTCGTTCATAGACCAACCCATTCACCTTCTACCAACATACAATGAGCGATTTCCCTTTTAGAATATATAAACAACTAAACGATTACCAAACTTTACCTATACCATAACAGAGTGGGAACACTTCCCCTTTAGCCTTTAGTAAAACTAGCAACTACACCTCATGCCATTTACATCCCCAAAACCCCATCTAGGAGTTTCCCATTCTTATTACCCGTAGTTCCCAAGCACTTTCTCAGTTTCCCAAACCTTCCCGACATCCTAGTCCCTAAGCCTATCATTTTATCATACCAAGACAACAATATAACCACATTATACATATCACAAGACCAGCCATTTACTCCGTACAATCCTAAATCAAACATAACCAGACCCAAATCCGCCAGACTCCGTACCCGGAGGCCTAAAACATTGATTCTCCATTCTACTATACAATAAGTACAGAAAGTAAACAGGTTTATCTACTCAATGAAAACCTAGCCTACCTGGACGCTAAGCAGCTGCAACCGTGTGTTTCTGGCTCCATGAAGGCGTTCTCTGGCGATTCCGTAGCCCCAAATCCGTGGTTTTTTTTGCGCTCCTTTAGCTGGAATTCCTCCTCCTCATGGTCCGCAAACCTTGGAGCAGTATAGGAGGGTTTTTGGAGAAACCCTCGTATGTTTTCTAACTGAAGAGGAGAAGATTTTTAATAAAAACCCATTCTGAGGCTTCTGCCTCCCGTCACTCTGCTATGGCGATTGATCCTTCCGCTATAGCGGTCCCGCTATAGAGAAATAATTACCACTATAGCGGAATGATGTCAGCCTGGACTATTTCCAAAAATCAGAATTTTTCTGTTACGTCACCCTACTTAAATAAACGTACTTTAATTAGTTCCCGAAATAATTCGACTTCGCGATTCTTGAAGTAACAACGGGTCTGATCGTTACAGTCACTTGAGCCGTCCTAATGGTTGTGTCCCTGTTATTAAAGAAGTCCCAAGAGGAAGCAATTTCTACACCGTGGAGATCGTAAAAGACACTGGAGAAGATCTTACTCCTCAAGTTCCCATGCCGATAAATTATAAATGCTCGCGACCATGATGCTGAGAAGTGGATACGAGCCGAGTTTTGGTTTGGGAAAGAATTCTGACGGCATGATTGAGCCTTTGAGCATCCCCAGACAGTTGACCAGACATGGACTAGGGTATGTGGCCCAAGAGAACAAAGCAAATAGCGAAAAGAAGAAGCAGTCGGGACCGCCTAAGCCACTCTCTCACTTATATCAGTCATTCCCTGCGTGTATTGGTCTCCCAAACGATGGTTTAGAGGACGGGATCGGAAGGCTGTTTGAGGAGTGCAATACTGTAACAGATGAAATCCCCGAAACAACCATGATAAGGGATGCCAAGCCCAGTGAAAAGCTATAGATTTAGGTTGCACTTCCCCCCGTGACTCTTTACTCACCTGGGTAGACAAAGACTTTGTTTTATGAAAAATCGGTGATGGTCCGGATGAGGCTCCGTGACCCACCCTTTATATTTTCAATTTTCTCGTACTATTTTACCGCTTTCCAAAAGGCACAGACCCGCATTCATGCGGGTTATAGCCATAGTTTGCAAATATTTTTGGATTTCAATGAAAGCCTCCCGTATTTGGAAAGCCTTTGTTGATTATTTTATTTACTTGGTACCATCTAACTTGTTTTGCTTATGGTTTCAGTAATAATAACTTAAAACCTGCCAATGTCATGTCATGTCAAAAGCTGAATGAGCAAATCAAGATAAACGATATCGAAAATGAAGAGTATGGTGAAGAAATCACGGTCCTTGAACAACTAACCAAAGAATCAAAGGGTGAGAACCAGGAAAGGCCCTCCCTAGAAGAGGTTAAGGTAGTTAATCTGGGAGACGACGGTCAAATCAATGAAATCAGCATCGGTGTTTATTTGATAAAGGCGCAAAAGAAAGAGCTTATCAGTCTGCTCAAGCCATACATCTACATCTTTGACTAATCCTACAATAATAGGATGAGAATGAGCACTAACATCATCTCCCAAAATTTATTGGTCAATCTCGGGAATGGACAGTTAATCCTTCCCTCCCACGAGACAAAGGAAAGTTTGCACCTAACTGGCAAGGACCATATATTGTCCAAAAGGTGTTATCGGGAGGAGCTTTGATTTTATCCGAGATGGATGGTCAAGTGTGGACCAAACCGATCAACTCCAATATTGTGAAAAGATACTATGCTTGAGGATAGTTTTTCTTTCTTTCTCTCCCTGTGATCGCATTTCCTGATTGTAATCATTTTTATACTTTGCAAAAGCTTAAAAATTCCATGTCCTCTATGTACGAACTACGTCTAACCTAAATTCTTAAGAATGAGATACGTAGGCACCCTGTGTCGGCTTTGGTCAACCTCTTAGGAAAATATGTCTTTTCCCTTTATCTTGAACTACGTTCGACCTGAATTCTCAAGAATGAGATACGTAGGCGGCCTTTGTTGGCTTTGGTCACCTCTTTATTTATTTCCAACATTTCTCCCACTTTGAGTGTGGGAACTATGTTTGAACTGATTCCTACCTCAATGGGATACGTAGACACCACAACGGCTCGGTCATATTACCCAAGAAATGGAAACTGGGGCAGAATTTTTGAGAAAGGAATCTCAAAAATTCAGAAGGCGGAGATCATTCTCCAACAAGTCGTATACAGAATGTGTTGAAGAGAAACCAAAGTGAATATCGAGAAAGAATCTCGTAATCCCTATATAGTCTCAAGTCTCTTTCCAATGGAATGAGATTCATGATGAAACTCTTAACTGGGGCAGAAATTCTGAGGAAGACCTCAAAATTTCTGCCAAACTTCACCCAAGAGTTCAGAAATGAACTCTGAAGAATTCCCCAGCACCGAGAGATCATAGTATACTTCAAAAATCCCCAGTTGTTACAAAGTCCAGGTGGACCAATTCCCAGCTATGATAGAATTTCGAAAAAATATTTTCGAAACAACCTAGCTAGGACGACAAAGGATCTCTAGAGTCCGCCAGCAGTATGTAAAAAATATCAAAGCCTCGAGTAAAAGGACATTCTTTGAGCTAGCATATGACATGACGGGAAGAGACCTTTCCAAACTATCCTTTTTCAAAATCTTTGTTTTCCAAAGAGCTTGTTTGAAAAATCCTTTACCAAAGACTGATTTTACTCCTTTATAATGTGATTTTGTCTTACGTCTACTGTGACCCAGGGAGAGTCGAGAACGACAAGTACCCGAGAGTGGAAAGCATCCAGGAGAGACAAAACAAGGAGCAGAGGACCGAAAGAGGTCAACACAGACTAGTTTCGCCAAAACTAACAATTTTTCTGTGGATGCAGGTTGTCCCAAAAGTATGTAAGAAATCAGTCCTTCATTATCCAACACATTCAAAGAGACACAATGAGACCAGATGCCCCAAAATTTGGTGAGAAAAGCCAAAACAGCGGGAAGAAGCTGAAAGAAGCAAAAAACTCCTAAAGTGGACAAATTTTCTTGTAGTTCGCAGGAACTATTAGATAAAGAGAGATTGACAGCATCCTCAAATCCCCAAGCAGATCAGGACATTTTGGTCAACTTTAAAATAGGACACCAAATGAGAGATCGGTGACGTCCTCCGCCAATCTCCAGCAAGCCAAAAATAACCATGAACAGACGATGTTCGAGAATGGTATTTGAGGCTGTCCCCAAAAATGGGCACCACCATTTCATTCACATTTGAAATGAAATTTTTTTTGATTAGCTTCATAGACGTTGTCTTTAAAGTTTTTCAAATTTGACTGTGGTCACTAGTAAAAGCAATGTTGTGTCTACTAATTATTTGCCTTGAGCACAGGTACACACAAAGGAGTCAACATGACAACATAAAAACCAAAGGTGATATTTTTTTCAACTGCTACACATACCATTGCATGATCATCCACATCATTATCATATTTGCATGCCAAGAGGATCATATCGCGAGGATCATCTTCATCAAATACCGTAGATACACATTTACTGCGAAGATCATTTCCCTGTACCAGCTAGTTTTAAAGAGGATGACATTCAGAGGCATCCCTAAGTAGCACTCGCTGCACAGGATCAACCCAATAGCATATATCCAATATCACGTGAGACGGTGGAGTCTAACGTTGAGGATATCTTTGCTTCATCATTATTATACCAAATCTGGCATCCAACATATTTGTATCCGATATCGCATAAGACAGTGGAGTCTGAGGTTAAGGGTATATTTGCACCTTTATTATGCCAAGTCTGGCATATTTATATCCAATATCACGTTAGATGGTAGAGTCTAACGTTGAGGATATTATTATTTATTATGCCAAGTCTGGCATATTTATATTCCATATCATGTGAGATGGTGGAGTCTAACATTGAGGATATTATTATTTAATATGCCAAGTTTGGCATCCAGCATGTTCATGTTCAATATCACGTAAGACAATGGAGTCTGACGTTAAGGATATTTATGCACTCTTATTCGAAAGCGTTGATTGCTAGAAGATGCGGCTATATTTGATCATGTGGCAAAGGCCTTGTGTAATGACCCTTTCGGTTATTTCCACGTATACATTTTTCTTGAACCGTTAGAGCTTGTTTGTAGTGGCCCCAAGTCACTTAAGGCTCGTCAGGACCGGTATTTCGGTGTCGGGTCCATTTGTTTGGTCGCATTATAAGTTTTGAAGTCAAGTAAGTCGGCAAAAGTTATCGTAAGTTCTTTAATAAATTTTCTGAACTTTGGGTAAAATGTCTCTGGGCTTTTCTCCCAAAATATAAAGAGTTAGAAGTCCCCCGAAATACCAAATCGAAGGTCTACGAGTCTAGTTTCCAACGCACAGAACCTCACGTCCAACTGATTGTGGAGTAAAACGTTATGATTGTTTTACCGCAGACTGTCTGGCAGAAAATGGGTTGCAAACCAGGTCGCGAACCGGGTCGGGTCGAACTCGATTTAAGCCTCAACTTCACGTTTTAAAATGCCGTTTCAGTTCTAAAACAGGGAGAAAACATAAGGGAGGGTCCCAAGAGAGTTCTTGAGTATCAAAATCGTGCGATGGTGAGTTGCGAGCCTAAGTTTGAGAATTTATTAACATCGCGTGTATTTGAAAATATTTTATTTGAAAGTTGAATTTGGTAAAACGTTATATTATTATTACCTTTTTAAAATATTTTAAAGGTTTATGAAAAATATTTTTGTTACGATATAATGGTATATGTATTTATTTTATAGGGTTTTTGTACATTGTAATATTTTAACGGAGATAGTAATTTAGTTATGTTAAAATTTATTATTATAATATAGTAGGTTTTATTCAAAATAATTTTCTAATGATTATGGTATATTCAAAAATTATATTTATTTTACCACGAATTTATTCAATACCCGAATACATACATAACGGGCTGGAAATATTAAAATGTTGCCACCTCCACAACACGTGGAGGTGAGGTAAAGCAGCCAACATATTGTAGCTGCTAGGTGTAATACATGGCTAAGTGACTGGTGGGATTTTCATATTGGAATTAGTGGAATACACTAATTAATTAATTAATTAATGTAGTAAAGGTCATTATCTTGTTTGGTTTAGTAGCTGTTTACGTGCACACTTATATATATACATTTAGCTCTTTATTCCATTATGGATATATGTAGAACATTAGAGGAGTTTGGTAGAGAAATTATATTTTGATGTTATGTTTAATTTCGGAAAGAAAATCAATTATCGACGTCAAGTTATTCAAGCTCGAGTTCAAGTTTCATTTCGTTTCGGAGCTTCTTTTCGGAGAGGTTCAAGCTTGTCATCGGACGACAGGTAGGTTACGGTTTATTTTTCCTAGACTCCGCATACATAGGATAAAATTGTATTAATGGGCATCCTTGGGTTGGTTTATTAGGTTGGTACCACAGACCTTGACTGCTTTATTCATGTCCGCCTACTTTTGTTCCTCCGTTGCTTGTAGTATTTGCCGATATATTTTATTTATCCTTGTGGTCCGGTGAGGCCTTGTTGACTCTGGAACATAGAAGGTGGGATTTTGGGAATATCCGCGAGTCCGGGCATAGAATTATCCTTCTAGGCTGGTTATTCTTGCTGAGTAGCTGTGGGCCTGTGCAGGGTCGATAGATTGATTCTAAGCTGCTGGGCAGCTATTGTGTTTGATCATACCATTTTCATGCATATAAAAAGGTTTTATACATGTTTTACTACGGTTTGGGCTTCGGGCCTACGGACACTATTTTCTAAACCTTGCATGGCCCGGTGGGCCCCTTTTTGATGGAAATAATTTGAAAATGGTTTGATGTAACTTGTGAATATTCTTGGGTAAAAGAAAGTAAAATTATGATTTAAATCACCAGTTTTACGATTAACGCTAGACTCGGCAGGGCCGGGATGCTAATTGAGTTTTCTTGCTACTTGAGATGATTTTTAGCCTCGGTCGAACCGAGCACCTGAGATGACTTTCTACTGTTTAGACCCGGTTATGCCCGGGCACCCTTGGAGGGGTTTTTGAGATATTTTCCTACTACTTTAGTCCTGGACAGGGTCTGGGCATGCATATAGAGACTGGATCTCTATCTTGATCTCGGACTTGCTTCCGGACGACATGTGTTGATACTGAGTTTTAGTATGGGGTCAGGGACCTCCATGGACCTTGCCTTCCGGGCCAGGGGCTGCGGGCTGCGTGTGCTGGAAGAAGGGTATACGGTGGAGTAGAGGTATACGGGCAGTGTCCTTCCATGGAACCTACCTGCTGGGCCGGATCGGCGCCGAAGGAGGTACATACAGAGATACCATTTCACTTGAGATCTTCATGCATCTTATCATTCATTGTTTGAGGCTCCACCCTTGTTTGTTGTTTGTTGATTGTACGCTCCGGTAGTATGGGATGCCGGAGGGTTTGTTTTCACTTGTTTGTGTTCCTCGGTTGTATGGGCGGCCGGGGGACTTTAGGTAGACTCTTGCTATTTACTTACAGAATTATTCCCTGTTACGGTTAAGAATGAAATTGGTTACTGCTAAACTGATAGTTTCTGGATTGAGATTGATATGATTAGTTGAGCTTGATTTATGTCTCTGAGCATGCCTATCATTACTCTTTCCCTCTTCTTACACTTGAGGTTACCGGTATACCGTCCATTTCGTAAACTTATTTTGTATACACTGTTGTTGCAAGGACCCCAGGTGCGTTGTTTCTTACTCTCACCTGTGCCTATGGTGTGTATATTCTACTTACTAGCCTCACATGTGGTTCTGTTGATTTCCCTCTGGGCTAGTTCCTGTGTACCTTTCATTGATTTCTGTGACTGCTTGCTTCTATTCTGTCTGTTACTACGCTTTTATCTTATATGTGCCCAGTCGGCCTATGATACCTACTGGGTACCTTATGCTTCGCATTTGGTGCTCATCCCTACCCCCTGCATCTTTGGGTGCAGATCCTAGCGTGGGCCATCACCGTTAGATCGTTGTGATACGTGCTTGGAGATCTGTTGGGGACTACTTCAGACTGAGGGTGAGCTCTTGGCGATCGGAGCTTAGCTTTAGTTTATCTTTTGTTTCATGTACTCTATTACCATTCAGAGACATCTGTATATATATTGTTTTGGATCGTTTGCACTCTTTGTATGTAGTTTTGGCTCTATACTATGATACCAGGTCTTGGGGTTTGATTTAGTTTCCGCATATGTATATATATATACTCATGTTATCTATTCTAACCGCTTATTTGTTAGATAGTAGCCCATTACTAACTGTCCTAGACTACGGGAATTGGTTCGCCTACTGGGGGGTTGTAGGTGCCATCATGACCGAGAAATCGGGTCATGACAACTTGGTATCAGAGCTTTAGGTTCACCGGTGTCATCGGTATAGGAGCCAATGTCTAGTAGAGTCCTGCGGATCGGGGCGGAGACGTCCGTACTCAATCTTTGGGAGGCTACAGTGACATTTTAGGAAATTTGACTCTTTCCTTGCTTCTGTGTCGTGCGTAGAACCCTTGAAGTTTCTGGAGATCTCATTTGTTCTACTTCATTCTTCCGCAGATGGTTCGTACGAGATCATCGGCGTCACGCGGAGATGAGCCTCCCACTCCAGCTAAGGGTCGAGGACGCCCTCGATCAGTGGCACCTTCTAGAGCTGCTAGGGTGGAGATAGAGCCCGAGCAGCATGTGGATCAGGGGGCAGCCCAGGTACCACCAGCTCCAGTGCCCACTTCTGTGCCAGCTCCAGCCGCAGCTCAGTCTCTAGACATTCGGGGATTATTATTACAGCTTTTGGGTGTGATTGGAGAGCGGCCTTCTGAGGTAGCGCATACATCCGCTCAGGGGGCAGCCCTGGGTGCACAGAGCTCAGGAGCGCAGCCTGCTACTATGGCTCCCCGTGCGGAGGTCATTCTGGTCCCATCTGTTGCACAGCCTCTTGCTCCTCGCCCAGCTATGACAGAGTCAGAGCAGAAGGCGTTGGGTAGGTTTTTGAGGTTAGCACCTCCGAGGTTTGCTGGTACTTCTGGACATGATCCACATGAATTTATTACTACCTGTGAGGAGATGTTGCATCATTTGGGTTTGTTGGAGACTCACGGGGTTGGTTATACTACCTATCAGTTGGAGGGCCCAACGAAGTTATGGTGGAGGGCCCAGGTTGCTTGTAGACCACCGTCGTCACCTCTTTTGACCTGGTCTGAGTTTTATGAGGCCTTTATGGCCAAGTTTCTACCCCAGAGTGATCAGGAGTGTTGCAGGGAGCAGTTTACTCACCTTGTGCAGGGGTCTACGACTATCTCGGAGTATGAGACCCGCTTTCATCAGCTAGCACCATTCGGAGCTATGATCATTCCTACCGAGGCAAATAGGATTCGAAAATTTGTATGGGGTTTAAGGCCAGAGATCAGGTAGCCAGCTGAGATATTGATTGCCAGTGGTCGGTCATTCTAGGCTATTGTAGACTATGCCCGCACTGTGGAGGACTTACAGTGACATGATCAGGGGTCCAAAGATAAGAGGCCTCGACATCAGGGTGTCTATAGTGGTTCCAGATATGGTGGTAGAGGTCCTGGCCAGTGGAGCCAGAGTTATCAGCCACAGCATTACCAGGGTCAGTCCAGCCGACCGGTTTAGGCTTCCCTTCAGACTTTCGGTAGTACCCAGTTCGAGCAGGGTCAGAGCAGCCATCAGGGCTAGGGCGGCCAGTCTTCGAGGGTTACAGTTTCTGGGGCATCAGGTCGTGGTGGTCATACGGGATTTGCTGGTCTATCTCGACTGAATAGGCCGTCAGGGGCTTGTTTTACTTGTGGTGCGATTGGTCATTTTGCTAGAGATTGCCCTCAGCAGGGTACAGTTCAGTTGGCCGAGCCTTTACGGGCAGTTCAGCCCCCGACTAGAGGGGGTGGTCATCAGGGTATAGGTGGTGCTCCGTGCGGCAGAGCAGGTGGTAGGGATGGCGGTCAGGCAGGTGGAGGTCGTCATCAGTTTTACGCAGTCCCTAGGAGACCAGAGGCAGAGGCCTCAGATACTGTGATTACAGGTACGATTTCTGTGTGCAATCAGTCTGCTATGGCTTTATTTGATCCTGGATCCACTTGTTCATACATATCTGCCTACTTTGTGCCTTGCTTGAGGTTGGCTAGTGAGCCATTATCTGTTCCTGTTTCTGTTTCAACCCCAGTAGGAGATTCTTTAGTAGTGGATCAGATTGTGAGATCCTGTATGTTATCTGTTGGTGATTCAGAGACTTGGGGTGATTTGATGATTCTTGATATGCTAGATTTTGATGTGATACTGGGCATGGACTGGTTATCCCCTCACCGTGTGGTTTTGGATTGTTATGCCAAGACCATTACCATAGCTATGCCCGGTGTATCCCCGGTTGTGTGGCAGGGTTCTGTTAGCCATGCACCATCTGGGATCATCTCTTGTCTTCGAGCTAGGAAGTTGATTTCCCGTGGGTGTTTAGCTTATCTAGCATATGTCCGAGATATTAGTGCTGACCCTACTTCTCCTGAGTCTGTTCCTGTGGTTAGAGACTTCCTCGATGTGTTTCCTACCTACCTGCCAGGCCTTCCACATGAGAGAGATATTGATTTCGCTATTGAGTTAGAGCCGGGCACCAGGCCTATTTCTATTTCTCCTTACCGTATGGCTCCTGCTGAGCTGAGGGAGCTTAAGGAGCAGCTTCAGGATCTGTTAGCTAAGGGGTTTATTAGGCCTAGTGTGTCACCTTGGGGTGCTCCTGTTCTCTTCTTGAAGAAGAAGGATGGGTCGATGTGCATGTGTATTGATTATCGGCAGCTGAATAGGGTGACAGTGAAGAATAGGTATCCAATGCC
Source organism: Jaltomata sinuosa (assembly GCA_003996215.1). Lineage (NCBI taxonomy): Eukaryota > Viridiplantae > Streptophyta > Magnoliopsida > Solanales > Solanaceae > Jaltomata > Jaltomata sinuosa. The sequence goes on along the minus strand of QJPP01002098.1, from coordinate 4,468 downwards.
GAGGATTGATGATTTGTTTGACCAGCTTCAGGGTTCAGTCGTGTTTTTGAAGATTGATTTGAGGTCCGGCTACCATCAGCTGAGGATTAGGGCGGAGGACATCCCTAAGACAGCATTGCAGGACACGTTTATGGCCATTTATGAGTTACCGGTTGATGTCTTTTGGGTTGACTCAATGGCGCGCGCAGCCTTTTGAACTTGAATGCACAATGCGGTGTCTATGGCCCGTATTTGGACTCATTTGTGATCGTTTTTATAGACGACATCTTAGTATACTCGCGCAGTAGAGATGAGCATGAGCAGCACTTGAGGGTTATACTCCAGACTTTGAGAGATCATCGGCTTTATGCCAAGTTCTCAAAGTGTGAGTTTTGGCTTGAGTCAGTTGCATTCCTAAGGCACGTGGTGTCTAAGGATGGGATTAGGGTTGATCCGGGAAAGATTTCAGCGGTTTGTGATTGGCCTAGACCTACTACTGTTACTGAGGTTCGCAGCTTTATTGGGTTAGCGGGTTACTACAGACGGTTTGTTGAGGGGTTTTCTTCCATAGCAGCACCCTTGACTATGCTGACTAGGAAGGATGTCCCATTTCAGTGGTCGGACCAGTGTGAGGATAGCTTCTAGAGGCTTAAGGCCTTATTGACTTCAGCTCCAGTTTTGACTTTGCCGGTTGAGGGTCAGAGCTTCTCCGTGTATTGTGATGCTTCTGGGGTTGGTCTTGGTTGTGTTTTGATGCAGCAGGGTCGAGTAATAGCATATGCGTCGAGGCAGCTGAAGGTTCACGAGCGCAACTACCCCTCTCATGACTTAGAGTTGGCGGCGGTAGTTTTCGCGCTCAAGATCTAGAGGCATTACCTATATGGAGTTCCCTGTGAGATCTCGACTCGATCACCGTCACGAGTCAGCGGGAGTTGAACTCGAGACAGCGGAGATGGGTCGAGTTACTGAAGGACTATGACTTCACTATTCTTTATCATCCGGGCAAGGCAAATGTGGTAGCGGATGCCTTGAGCCGGAAGGCGGTGAGTATGGGTAGCCTAGCTTCTCTTTCAGTTTCAGAGCGACCGTTGGCCTGGGACATCCAGTCCTTGGCTAACCGTTTGGTTAGGCTTGACTTGTCGGATCCTAGCAGAGTTCTCGCCAGTATTGAGGTTCGTTCTACTTTGATTGATCAGATTCAGGGCCGTCAGTTTGAGGATCAGCAGTTGTGTGACCTTCGTGATCGGGTTGTTCAGGGTGAGACCAGTCGGGCTATTCTAGATTCAGATGGGTTTCTGAGGTATGATAGTCGCCTTTGTGTTCCGAGGGTTAGTGATTTGATTCAGTTGATACTTCGTGAGGCACATTGTACTAGATACTTCATTCACCCTGGCACAGCGAAGATGTATAGAGACTTGAGGCAGCTTTACTGGTGGAGTGGTATGAAGCGGGATATAGCAGAGTTCGTATCTCGGTGCTTGAACTGCCAGCAGGTTAAGTTCGAGCACATGAGACCTGGTGGTTTGATGCAGCGACTTCCCATTCCTGAGTGGAAGTGGGAAGGTATTACTATGGACTTTGTTGTTGGTTTGCCTCGTACTTCTCATGGATTTGATTCCATATGGGTGATTGTTGATAGGCTGACTAAGTCAGCACATTTCTTGCCGGTTAAGACTTCTTATGGCGCAGAGAGGTTAGCTCAGATCTACCTTCGTGAGATTGTTCGGTTGCACGGGGTCCCAGCTTCTATTATTTCAGACCGCGGCCCTCAGTTCACATCTCAGTTCTGGAGGGCTATTCAGCGAGATTTGGGTACAGAGGTTCATCTTAGTACCGCTTTCCACCCTCAGACAGATGGCCAGTCCGAGAGGACCATTCAGATTCTGGAGGACATGCTTCGGGCCTGTGTTCTTGACTTTGGAGGTTCTTGGGATCAGTTTGTTCCCTTGGCAGAGTTTGCTTATAATAACAGCTTCCATTCGAGGATCGGCATGGCACCTTTTGAGGCTTTGTATGGCAGGCGTTGCAGATCACCGGTAGGTTGGTTTGAGGGTTTTGATTCTAGGCCACAGAGTACAGATTTGCTTCGAGATTCCTTAGATCGAGTCTGAGTGATTAAGGACAGACTTCGGGCAGCTCAGAGCAGGCAGAAGAGTTATGCTGATCGTAGGCTTCGTGCCTTGGAGTTTGGTGTCGGTGACTTGGTGTTTCTCCGTGTATCGCCCATGAAGGGCGTGATGAGATTTGGTAGGCGGGGCAAGCTTAGCCCCAGGTACATTGGGCCGTTTGAGATTCTTCAGAGGGTTGGTAGCGTTGCCTACCAGCTAGCCTTTTCAAAATATTTTAAAGGTATATGAAAAATATTTTGTTACGATATAATTGTATATGTATTTATTTTATAAGGTTTTTATACAATGTAATATTTTAACGGAGATAGTAAATTTAGTTATGTTGAAAATTATTATTATAATATAGTAGGTTTTGTTTGAAATAATTTTCTATGAATTATGGTATATTTAAAATATTATATTTATTTTACCACGAATTTATGCAATACCCGAATATATAAATAACGGGATAAGAATTTCTTCTTTTGTCCTTTGTAATTGCCACCTCCACTCGACGTGTAGGTGGAGGGAGTGGCCAGCCAAGGGATAGCTAAAGGTGGCAGTACATAACATTATCCCTCATACATTATCCTTCATAAGTGGCTTTAGTGGGATTAATGATCACCCTTTTCCTTTCATTTTGTTGTTACTGTCATGTGGGTGGTCATTAAAGTCCTACTCATTACTTTCAATTGCCAAAGGCAATTCTGAAGCCTCTTCATATATATGCTTGCAAATACGTATACACGTTAGTAAGGAATACTTTTCCTAGTCAAGTTATTCAAGTCCGAGTTCGAGTGTGATTTCACTTCAGAGCTTTTCGGAGAGGTTCAAGCTTGTCATCGGACGACAGGTAGGTTACGGTTTATTTTCCCTAGACTCCGCATATATAGAATAAAATTGTATTAATGGGCATCCTTGGGTTGGTTAATTAGGTTGGTACCACAGACCTTGACCGCTTTATTCATGTTCGCCTACTTTTGTTCCTCCGTTGCTTGTAGTATTTGCCGATATAATTTATTTACCCTTGTGGTCCTGTGAGGCCTTGTTGACTCTGGAACATAGAAGGTGGGATTTTGGGAATGTCCGCGAGTCCTGGGCATAGAATTATCCTTCTAGGCTGGTTATGCTTGCTGAGTAGCTGTGGGCCTGAGCAGGGTCGATAGGTTGATTGTGAGCTGCTGGGTAGCTATTGTGTTTGATCATACCATTTTCATGCATATAAAAAGTTTTTATACAGGTTTTACTATGGTTTGGGCTTCGGGCCTACTGGCACCATTTTCTAAACCTTGCAAGGCCCCCCCGTTTTTGATGGAAATAATTTGGAAATGGTTTGATTTAACTTGTGAATATTCCTGGGAAAAAGGAAGTAAAGTTATGTTTTAAAACACCAGTTTTACTACTACGCTAGACTCGGCAGGGCCGGGGTGCTAGTTGAGTTTTCTTGCTACTTGAGATGATTTTTAGCCTCGGTCGGACCGAGCACCTGAGATGACTTTTTACTGTTTAGACCCGGTTATTCCCGGGCACACTTGGAGGGGTTTTTGAGACACTTTCCTACTACTTTAGTCCTGGACAGGGTCTGGGCATGCATATTCTAGACTGGGTCTCTATCTTGATACCGGACTTGCTTCCGGACGACATGTTTTGATACTGAGTTTTAGTATGGGGTCTGGGACCTCCATGAACCTTTCCATCCGGGCCAGGGGCTTCCGGCTGCGTGTGCCGGAGGAGGGGTATACGGCGGAGTAGAGGTATACGGGCAGTGTCCTTCCATGGAACCTACCTGCTGGGCCGGATTGGCGCCGGAGGAGGTACATACAGAGATACCATTTCACTTGAGACCTTCATGCATCATATCATTCATTGGTTGAGGCTCCACCCTTGTTTGTTGTTTGTTGATTGTACGCTCCGGTAGTATGGGATGCCAGAGGGTTTGTTTTCACTTGTTTGTGTTCCTCGGTTGTATGGGCGGCCGGGGGACTGTAGGTAGACTTTTGCTATTTACTTACGGAATTGTCCTCTATTATGGATAAGTATGAGATTGGTTACTGCTAGACTGTTAGTTTCTGGATTTAGGATTGATATGATTAGTTGAGTTTGATTCATGTCTCTGAGCATGCCTATTATTACTTTTTCTCTCTTCTTCTTACACTTGAGGTTACCGGTATACCGTCCATTTCGTAAACTTATTTTATATACATTGTTATTGCAAGGACCCCAGGTGCGTTATTTCTTACTTTCACATGTGCCTTTGGTGTGTATATTCTGCTTACTGGCCTCACATGTGGTTCTGTTGATTTCCCTCTGGGCTAGTTCCTGTGTACCTTTCGTTGATTTCTGTGACTGCTTGCTTCTATTCTGTCTATTACTACGCTTTT
>QJPP01002097.1:0-17517 GCA_003996215.1 Jaltomata sinuosa | reverse complement strand
TAGCTCCGCATTTTTATAGCCATGCTGCTGACTAGCTTTAATTAGTTGTATCTCTTTATTTATGTTATCGACTTCTCTACAAAGAGTAGTCATAACTTTGAGTAAATCTTCCATAATAGTTTCCTCAGTTTGAGTAGCTTTGTCTTGATATGTAATCTGCAATTGTATTTTTGTCAGTACATATCACCTCGATTGTAAATGTGAAGTTTAATATATTTAATACGAGTCTCCGTATTTCTTTGGTTGTAACCGAGTCTTGTACTTTCCTCGTTAGCCACCATTTCACCTGCGTATTATCTGTTCTAATAATAAACTTATCATATACAATATATGGTTCAAAAGCTAATAAACATTTATATATTGAGTATAATTCTTTTCTATTTATTTCCCATTTTATTTCGGGATTTGTAAATGTGCCTGAATAATACCTGCAATGATGTTCTATTTTTCCTTTGTCATAACTGTATTTTAGTACTCCTCCATAGCTTATTTCACTAGCATCGGATTCTACTATATAGGTGAATTTTCTATTTTCGCCTGGGAAGCATAATTTTGGTAAATTCTCACATAGTAATTTTATTTTTCTTATTTGTTCTTGGTCTTTGTCATTAAAATGATATTCTACATCTTTCTTTAATTTGTTATGTAATGGTTTTAGATTTTCTGCCAATTTTGGTATATATTCTCTTACTTGATTTACTAATCCTAAAAACGACTGTAATTTCTTTTTTGTATCTATCTGTTCATCAGAATTTATTATTTTTTGTACTATGTGTGGTTGCATTTTTATACCATTTTTATCTATTTCTATTCCTAAGAATTCTATTTGATTTTTCATTATTTCAACTTTTTTCTTACTCAAACTAATTCCTGAATACGTAACAATATGTATGAATTTTTCTAGTAATTTTATATGTTCATCTTGTGTTCTTGAATACAAGAGTATATCATCTATATATACTATGCAATTTTCTAATTGGTTGAAATAATTATCCATGAAATGCTGGTATCTTCCTGGTGCATTTTTATATCCAAAAGGTAATACGTTCCATTCATAAAATCCTTGGGGTACTGTAAATGCTGTTAGTTTTTTAGATTCTTCTTCTAGCTTAAGGTGGTAAAAGCCTGATTTACAATCAAATTTACTAAAGTAATTATATCCTTGGACTTGTCTTATCTTTAATATCTTATTTGGTATTGGATAATTATATGTTTTAGATTTGGCATTTAAGTTTCTATAATCAATAACCATCCTACTTTTTCCTCTTTTTTGTTCGCTATGTTTATTTACTATAAATGCTGGGCTTGTATGTTTGCTATTACTTTCTTGTATATATTTATTTTCTAATAATTCTTCTATGTGCATTTTGAATTCTTTTAGGTCGTCAAAATTATATTTGAGAGGTTTTTGGGTAATTATACTATTTTCATCAATTAATTCTATTTTTACTTTGGTTTTATGTTTTTCCCATCCTTTTAAGGGATTTTCACTATATAATGGTTCTAATCGATCTTGAATGATTTTTAGTTTATCTATAGCAAATATAATTAGTTCTACTTTGTGCTCATTTGTTTTTATATTTTCTAATTTCTGGGTGATTTTCTCAGTTCCTTTTATCCATGGGGTAGGTTTTCTATTTTTATTATATACTCTTTTAGCTCCTATTTTGTGTTTGCATGGTGTAGTAAACCACCAGTGCGTTTTTGTTATTATATGTGGATATAGTTTTTCTAGAAACGGCATTCCTAAAAGTATATCTTTGTTTGTGAATTCATAGCTATATATTTCTTCTATGGTTAATATCTTATCCCACATTTGTAATTTTATGTTTCTTGCTTTATGATTTATCATGCTCCCTTCATTATTAAATCCTGTTACTACTATTGGTGTAGTTAATTTTTCCCATTTTTCATCTAGTAGACAATTATGTTTACACATATTAGCTTCTGCTCCTGTATCTATCATCGGGGTATAGTATCTATTGTAGTAATTTTCTACTATTATTTTGGCAAATATATAAATTTTCATTTTTATTTCATATTGTTCATTTTATTATGACTTTTTTATTTTTATATGTAACAGTTAACTGGGTATTTTCTAAATTATATGGTTTCATGCCTTCTAACCACTTTATTCCTAATATGATATTTTTATCTCCATGATATATTTTGAAATTTATTACCATTGGTATTCCGCCAATGATTAATTCTTTTTCTACTGTTTCTCTTAATGTTGTAAATTCTTTTGGTAATTCTGACTGTTCTGTAGAATTTATTTCTTCTTCTGTTACCAATTCTCTTGTTATATAATTTTCTTCCTAACCTGTATTTATTGTTATAATAAATTTTCTTTGTTCTAATATTCCAGTTATATAATAGTGATATAGCTCTATTTCTTTTATTTTTACTGAATTTCCTGATGATTGAGGTGTTTCACCATGACTTTTTCTCTTAGATGTGCTTATCCTGTCGCTTACTATTTCTAGATCTTCTTCTATGTCAATTTCCTTATAGCTATAATCATTTTTATCTATTACTGTGACAATTTGTTCAAATGGATTTTCTATTTTTATCCTATTAATTTTTTTTTTTGCTGTTATTTTATGTTTTGTTGTTAAGACATATAAATTTTTACATCTTGCTGTAAATATTTTACTGCCTGGGGCTAGTTCTATTCCTGTCATTTTCCAATATAGTACTAATGATTTATCTATATTCCTGTCATTTATTGCTACTGAATAGTTGGCGCATATTATGAATTTGAATTTTTGGTATATTAAATTTCCTTTTACTGCACTTATTATGTTTTTCTCTATAGGTTCAATTATTCTATCATCTACTAAATATATTTCTATAGGTGTATCTATACCTTCTCTAAAATATGCTTTTATTAATATTTTTGTTCCTCCTAGATGTACATATTTTATTGGTTCTTTAGCCTGTATTGCTTGTATTTCTTTATTTATTATTCTCTTATTTATTATAGGTATTTTTGCTTTTCCTTTGGTATATTTACAATCTATTATATGTTTTTTCTGACTTACCACATAATATTCTTCTTTCTGTCGTTTAAATATATTTTTTAGCATTGGTATTTTGAATATTTTTTCTACACTTAATTCTAATTCTTTTCCTTTTATTTGTTCAAATATACTTGCATCAAATATAACTTTCTGTTCTGCGAATTCTTCATTTATATGTTCTTCTTTATCTATTATCTGTACGTCTTTTTCAGACATTATCGTCTAATTCTTCTTTTTCTAATTCTTCATTCAATTCATTTTCAGATAATTCATATATGCTATCGTCACTGTCTAGTTCATAATCTAGATATTCTAATTGCATATATTCTTCATTATTTATTTTTATTTCTGCTATTTGCTTTTTCTTAGGATTTTTAGGTAATTTACAATCTCTAGCTAAATGTCCTAATTTCCCACAATTATAGCATGTACACTCAGTTATTTTCTTTTTTGGTTTAAAAGGTCTTTTATTGTTAAATTTTTTTACATAATACCTTCGTCTAGGCCTTTTGTATTTATATTGGGATTTATATCTTTTGAATTTTCCTCGTTTTCTATTATTTTTATAGTAGTTATCTTTACATCCAAGTTGGGGTGCTACTTTATCCTTACAGCATGATAGATTTTTTATTATGGATTTTTCCATTTTTATTTCTTCCCTATATTTCTCACATATATCTGAATACCATTTTTGTAAAAATCTTATTCTTGCTCCTAGAGTATCTTGTAAGCCTGCTTCATTCCAATCTTTTATTATTTTTGAACTAAATGGTTCTGGTAATTTTGTAAAATATAATCTCCTTACTTCTTTTGTTTCTTCTGGCGTATATGTTCCTTTGTAATAATATTCTCTAAATACACATTTATATTCATCTATGTAACACATATTACATATTGCTAATTTTAACATTAAATTTCTGTTTAATTGTTTATCTTTATTTTGTTCTTCTGTTTCTGTGGTTGTGCTGCTAAATTCATTTCGTATTGCCATTTCATATTTATTTAGAATATCCATAGCTGTGGTTGCTGTTTTACCGTCTATAGTTTTACTACTCCTTAATGCGTTTATGCTTTCTTCTGATAAGTTGTGTAACCATAATTTTACTGTTCCTAAGAATGTTCGTTCTATGTATCCTGGTGCTTCTGTTAGACTTATTTTATTGTCTATTAGCTATTTTGCTATATATCCTATCCATAGTTGAATTGCTTTATTTATGTCTGTTACACAATCTAAATCTAAGAAATTATTATTCTGGTTAGTTGGTTTTGGAGTCCATTTTTTATTTAATCTTTTATCCCATATACTGTCTTGCCTATCAGATTGCTCATAATTAACTGTATAATATGTCGGACTTAATATTTTTGGGTCTTTAACTCCTGATGTACTAGCTTCTTGTTCTTTTTCTTTTTCAACATCTCCTGCATTTATTTCAATATTTTCGTCTATGCTTGCTACATTTGCTATCATTTCTGTATAGGTTTCACTTATTTCCGAACTCTGTTCTGTCTGATTATCGTTTACCTCATTTATACCTAATTCTTCTTCTTCGGTTGGTTCTTCTATTTGTAGTTTTTCTTTGAATTTTTCTATTTCAGTTTTTAATTTTGCTTCAATTTCTTTTTCTTTTTGTTTTGCCGTATATAATTCTTTTAACTTAGCTAATTCTTTTTCTAGGGCTATTATTCTGTCATTTTTTACTTCTTCTATTTGTTGTATTTCTTGTTTTGCCTGTTGTTTAATAATAGTTATTTCATTTTTTCGGTTTATTTCTTCATTTTCTCTAGCAAGTCTTACCATTGCCGTTAAGCTATCTTCTAATCTTAAGGATTCTTTTTCTAACATTAGACTTAAATTATCTCCTATTTTCTTATATCGTCTTCCTAGATTTGAAAATATGATCTTTATTTTTAATCCTTCGTGATTTTCATATGTTTTTTCGTCTATAGCAAATTCTTCTTTGTTCATTTATAAGTCATGTTGTAATTTATATTCTAAGCTGTCTATTTGTAGTTGTAGGTAAAATATAGTTTTTCTTTGTGCTACGATAGATTCTTTACAAGTTCCTGCAAATATATTCTCATTAAGTCTATGTTGCCTATGTCTCAATTCTCGTCTTTTTGCTATAATTATTTTATTAAGCTTTTGTCTTTGTTCGTTATCGTTATCAGTCATTGTTTCTTTAAGTATTTAATATATTTATATTCTATTTTAGATATGGTATTTATTAATTCATTTAATTTATCGTTATCGATTTTTGTAATACTAAGTTGTTTATATTTCGGATATAAATTCTTTAATTTTCTTTTTAATTTTTTTATCTTCTTTCTAGTATGTTTCAAATCATCCATAGCTCTGATACCAAGGTGGGGGGGGGGGTCCTACTAACATACCTATATTTTACTATAATAATTTTCTCTTAGCGGAATTAATCTGATTATTTCTTTTATATTTTCCAGAATATATTCTAGATATTTTATATCTTGGGTTCTTTGATATATTTCTATATTTTCTTTTATCAGATTTCCTAGCAGGGTTATGTCTACTTTAGTTTCGTACCAATATTGTAAGTATTCGTAATTTATCATTAATCTGAATCTGTTATTTCTAGATCTGAATATATTTCCCAATCGTCATCTATGTTTAACCTTTCTAGATCTATCCCGTACCATTGTGATTTTTCATTAAATATCTTTTCCCATATAATTCTTTTTAATTCTACTATCCTTATGTCTTTTAGTGCATATAAAACTAATGTTTTATAATTATTTCTTATTTCATTATGCAAATAGGTGGTCATGGTAATACCATCCATATTTATGTTCATGCTTTGCTTTTTATCAATTAATTCCCTCATATCATAGCATGTCAATAACATTATATTCGATTATTACAGACTAGATTATTTTAAACCATATTCTCTTGTCACTGTTAACACCGTACTTTCAAAGGTACTTTCCCCTCCTAAATAGTGCCACTCTGTCTACTCCCCTCACGGCTTCCTTGCCTTGGTTTCAACCTCTGGACATTATTTTCGGATTGTTTCCCTTTTTCCTCATGTTAACAAACTTGAAAATATGATTCAAATAATTCTAGTAGATAATAACGAATATAAACTTATTTAATCATGCTATGATACTTAGGAATTAACAAATTTAGCTATGCATAATTATAAATGGGTATACCTTGCTAGTATCTTCTTGCTCCATATTGCTAGAAATTTTTTTATCTTATTGAGAAAATATTTTTTTTGTTTACAAAGAAGGTTTGCTTTCCGTGTAGAAAGTCTTTCCTTCTTTTGCCATAATGGCTAGCTATTTATAAGAGGATTTCTATACACGTCCTTTTCCTCTTCCACTTCTCCTAACTCTATTTTACACATGTTTTTATACTATTCCTACTTTACAACTCTACAAATTTCCAAAATAATTACTATTCCTACTTTACAACTCTACAAAATTCCAAACTACTTACTATTCCTACTTTACAACTCTACAAAATTCCAAACTACTTTTTCTTTACATAATTTACAGATGTTAAAAAGAATACTTTACATATCTGTCGGTTTTATCTTTTCGGAATCTGCGTGCTATCTTCTTATTCCAGCTGTACGTCTGAGATTATATTATCTTCGCCTTGGCATCTGGAGCATTGATGATCTGGATATTTGAGACTAACTGTTTTGCAGTATCTAGTCATCATTTCTGCTGATATAAAATCTTTTCTAATAGCTCTCTTTATAGGTTGCTGTTCTGGCTTTAACAGGCTTAGTGCCCATTGTCTTATCTCTTCCATATCTGCTATCCTTTCTTCTCTGCAGTTGGAGTAGATCATAGTTTGTTACATGCTATAATTGTGGAAAATTAGGACATTTAGCTAGAGATTGTAAATTACCTAAAAATCCTAAGAAAAAGCAAATAGCAGAAATAATAATAAATAATGAAGAATATATGCAATTAGAATATCTAGATTATGAACTAGACAGTGACGATAGCATATATGAATTATCTGAAAATGAATTGAATGAAGAATTAGAAAAAGAAGAATTAGACGATAATGTCTGAAAAAGACGTACAGATAATAGATAAAGAAGAACATATAAATGAAGAATCCGCAGAACAGAAAGTTATATTTGATGCAAGTATATTTGAACAAATAAAAGGAAAAGAATTAGAATTAAGTGTAGAAAAAATATTCAAAATACCAATGCTAAAAAATATATTTAAACGACAGAAAGAAGAATATTATGTGGTAAGTCAGAAAAAACATATAATAGATTGTAAATATACCAAAGGAAAAGCAAAAATACCTATAATAAATAAGAGAATAATAAATAAAGAAATACAAGCAATACAGGCTAAAGAACCAATAAAATATGTACATCTAGGAGGAACATAAATATTAATAAAAGCATGTTTTAGAGAAGGTATAGATACACCTATAGAAATATATTTAGCAGATGATAGAATAATTGAACCTATAGAGAAAAGAATAATAAGTGCAGTAAAAGGAAATTTAATATATCAAAAATTTAAATTCATAATAAGTGCCAACTATTCAGTAGCAATAAATGACAGGAATATAGATAAATCATTAGTACTATATTGGAAAATGACAGGAATAGAACTAGCCCCAGGCAGTAAAATATTTACAGCAAGATGTAAAAATTTATATGTCTTAACAACAAAACATAAAATAACAGCAAAAAATAAAATTAATAGGATAAAAATAGAAAATCCATTTGAATAAATTGTCACAGTAATAGATAAAAATGATTATAGCTATAAGGAAATTGACATAGAAAAAGATCTAGAAATAGTAAGCGACAGGATAAGCACATCTAAGAGAAAAAGTCATGGTGAAACACCTTAATCATCAGGAAATTCAGTAAAAATAAAAGAAATAGAGCTATATCACTATTATATAACTGGAATATTAGAACAAAGAAAATTTATTATAACAATAAATACAGGTCAGGAAGAAAATTATATAACAAGAGAATTGGTAACAGAAGAAAAAATAAATTCTACAGAACAGTCAGAATTACCAAAAGAATTTACAGCATTAAGAGAAACAGTAGAAAAAGAATTAATCATTGGCGGAATACCAATGGTAATAAATTTCAAAATATATCATGGAGATAAAAATATCATATTAGGAATAAAGTGGTTAGAAGGCATGAAACCATATATTTTAGAAAATACCCAGTTAACTGTTACATATAAAAATAAAAAAGTCATAATAAAACGAACAATATGAAATAAAAATGAAAATTTATATACTTGCCAAAATAATAGTAGAAAATTACTACAATAGATACTATACCCCGATGATAGATACAGGAGCAGAAGCTAATATGTGTAAACATAATTGTCTACCAGATGAAAAATGGGAAAAATTAACTACACCAATAGTAGTAACAAAATTTAATAATGAAGGGAGCATGATAAATCATAAAGCAAGAAACATAAAATTACAAATATGGGATAAGATATTAACCATAGAAGAAATATATAGCTATGAATTCACAAACAAAGATATACTTTTAGGAATGCCGTTTCTAGAAAAACTATATCCACATATAATAACAAAAACGCACTGGTGGTTTACTACACTATGCAAACACAAAATAGGAGCTAAACGAGTATATAATAAAAATAGAAAACCTACCCCATGGATAAAAGGAAGTGAGAAAATCACCCAGAAATTAGAAAATATAAAAACAAATGAGCACAAAATAGAACTAATTATATTTGCTATAGATAAACTAAAAATCATTCAAGATCGATTAGAACCATTATATAGTGAAAATCCCTTAAAAGGATGGGAAAAACATAAAACCAAAGTAAAAATAGAATTAATTGATGAAAATAGTATAATTACCCAAAACCTCTCAAATATAATTTTGACGACCTAAAAGAATTCAAAATGCACATAGAAGAATTATTAGAAAATAAATATATACAAGAAAGTAATAGCAAACATACAAGCCCAACATTTATAGTAAATAAACATAACGAACAAAAAAGAGGAAAAAGTAGGATGGTTATTGATTATAGAAACTTAAATGCCAAAACTAAAACATATAATTATCCAATACCAAATAAGATATTAAAGATAAGACAAGTCCAAGGATATAATTACTTTAGTAAATTTGATTGTAAATCAGGCTTTTACCACCTTAAGCTAGAAGAAGAATCTAAAAAACTAACAGCATTTACAGTACCCCAAGGATTTTATGAATGGAACGTATTACCTTTTGGATATAAAAATGCACCAGGAAGATACCAGTATTTTATGGATAATTACTTCAACCAATTAGAAAATTGCATAGTATATATAGATGATATACTCTTGTATTCAAGAACACAAGATGAACATATAAAATTACTAGAAAAATTCATACATATTGTTACGTATTCAGGAATTAGTTTGAGTAAGAAAAAAGCTGAAATAATGAAAAATCAAATAGAATTCTTAGGAATAGAAATAGATAAAAATGGTATAAAATGCAACCACACATAGTACAAAAAATAATAAATTCTGATGAACAGATAGATACAAAAAAAGAAATTACAGTCGTTTTTAGGATTAGTAAATCAAGTAAGAGAATATATACCAAAATTGGCAGAAAGTCTAAAACCATTACATAACAAATTAAAGAAAGATGTAGAATATCATTTTAATGACAAAGACCAAGAACAAATAAGAAAAATAAAATTATTATGTGAGAATTTACCAAAATTATGCTTCCCAGGCGAAAATAGAAAATTCACCTATATAGTAGAATCCGATGCTAGTAAAATAAGCTATGGAGGAGTACTAAAATACATGTATGATAAAAGAAAAATAGAACATCATTGCAGGTATTATTCAGGCACATTTACAAATCCCGAAATAAAATGGGAAATAAATAGAAAAGAATTATACTCAATATATAAATGTTTATTAGCTTTTGAACCATATATTGTATATGATAAGTTTATTATTAGAACAGATAATACGCAGGTGAAATGGTGGCTAACGAGGAAAGTACAAGACTCAGTTACAACTAAAGAAATACGGAGACTCGTATTAAATATATTAAACTTCACATTTACAATCGAGGTGATATGTACTGACAAAAATACAATTGCAGATTACATATCAAGACAAAGCTACTCAAACTGAGGAAACTACTATGGAAGATTTATTAAAAGTTATGACTACTCTTTGTAGAGAAGTCGATAACATAAACAAAGAGATACAACTAATTAAAGCTAGTCAGCAACATGGCTATAAAAATGCGGAGCTATGTCAATCGGAAGACACAAAACTTCCAGAGATACAAGGTGACGATGGGAAACACCGAAAAACCCATAACAATTATTTACTTCATGCAGCTGCAGGTAGCACCTCAGGTAGCACATCATCTACAAAAGAAGAAAAAAGATATGTCAATACAAACTTGAATAAACTATTTGAAACACCATATATACCAAAATCTCAAAAAACCCCATTTACACCACCACAAGTAAATACATATAGAGACAGCCTGAACCAAGATAAAAAGACATACAACCACATAACCAGAGCATACATAGAAAATATCCACAAATTACAAACCTTTCTAAATAAAAACCCGAGATCCAAAACTACTACCAATCCAACAGAAGATTATATTACCCAGAGCTTACAAGGATATAATAAGCTAATTGCCCTGCCAAAGACAAATGCAAATCTAGTAGCAACCTGCTACAATTATGGATTATTAAATACAATATATACACAAACAGGAGAAGAAATAGCTACATTACCAGAATTATATAAAGCTTTTATGCAATACAAAAGAATAACTAAAGGAACATTATTTTATATAAGAGCTTACTCAGCACCAGCCGAGATATTATATGACGAGATTAAACTAGTCATCCAAGTTATAAAGATAGGACTAACTAGGGAGATGATCATCCCAGAAAAGATAGAAGAACAAGAAGAGATACCAAAGGTATCAATACCGGAGTTTTATGCAGGAAAGAGAGTTATTGGACTAGCTACAATTTTAAACGAATTAACGTCAAATTATCTAAACAAAAATCCAGTTTGGAGTTACTATGCACGCGAACAAACTATGATCTACTCCAACTGCAGAGAAGAAAGGATAGCAGATATGGAAGAGATAAGACAATGGGCACTAAGCCTGTTAAAGCCAGAACAACAACCTATAATGAGAGCTATTAGAAAATATTTTATATCAGCAGAAATGATGACTAG
Source organism: Jaltomata sinuosa (assembly GCA_003996215.1). Lineage (NCBI taxonomy): Eukaryota > Viridiplantae > Streptophyta > Magnoliopsida > Solanales > Solanaceae > Jaltomata > Jaltomata sinuosa. Next base: position 6,243 of record QJPP01002097.1, on the reverse strand, counting down.
ATACTGCAAAACAGTTAGTCTCAAATATCCAGATCATCAATGCTCCAGATGCCAAGGCGAAGATAATATAATCCCAGACGTACAGCTGGAATAAGAAGATAGCACGCAGATTTCGAAAAGATAAAACCGACAGATATGTAAAGTATTTTTTTTAACATCTGTAAATTATGTAAAGAAAAAGTAGTTTGGAATTTTGTAGAGTTGTAAAGTAGGAATAGTAATTATTTTGGAAATTTGTAGAGTTGTAAAGTAGGAATAGTATAAAAACATGTGTAAAATAGAGTTAGGAGAAGTGGAAGAGGAAAAGGACGTGTATAGAAATCCTCTTATAAATAGCTAGCCATTATGGCAAAAGAAGGTAAGACTTTCTACACGGAAAGCAAACCTTCTTTGTAAACAAAAAAAAATATTTTCTCAATAAGATAAAAAAAATTTCTAGCAATATGGAGCAAGAAGATACTAGCAAGGTATACCCATTTATAATTATGCATAGCTAAATTTGTTAATTCCTAAGTATCATAGCATGATTAAATAAGTTTATATTCGTTATTATCTACTAGAATTATTTGAATCATATTTTCAAGTTTGTTAACATGAGGAAAAAGGGAAACAATCCGAAAATAATGTCCAGAGGTTGAAACCAAGGCAAGGAAGCCGTGAGGGGAGTAGACAGAGTGACACTATTTAGGAGGGGAAAGTACCTTTGAAAGTACGGTGTTAACAGTGACAAGAGAATATGGTTTAAAATAATCTAGTCTGTAATAATCGAATATAATGTTATTGACATGCTATGATATGAGGGAATTAATTGGTAAAGAGAAAAGCATGAACATAAATATGGATGGTATTACCATGACCACCTATTTGCATAATGAAATAAGAAATAATTATAAAACATTAGTTTTATATGCACTAAAAGACATAAGGATAGTAGAATTAAAAAGAATTATATGGGAAAAGATATTTAATGAAAAATCACAATGGTACGGGAAAGATCTAGAAAGGTTAAATATAGATGACGATTGGGAAATATATTCAGATCTAGAAATAACAGATTCAGATTAATGATAAATTACGAATACTTACGATATTGGTACGAAACTAAAGTAGACATAACCCTGCTAGGAAATCTGATAAAAGAAAATATAGAAATATATCAAAGAACCCAAGATATAAAATATCTAGAATATATTCTGGAAAATATAAAAGAAATAATCAGATTAATTCCGCTAAGAGAAAATTATTATACTAAAATATAGGTATGTTAGTAGGACCCCCCCTCACCTTGCTCTGGCCGCTGATATATATGGCTTTCCCTTAAAAAATGAAACCAAACTGATGTATTGAGACTATATATATCTATGAGGGGTTGATCAAATTGTCCGACATAAATTGATAAGGGTAAATTAACTTTATTACCTATTCCAACTATTATCTAACACTTCAAGTGATTAATAAAAATGTTCCTTGTTATAATTTCCCATTGCAACCTCACTCTTCTGAAACCTCATTAATAGTGATGTAAAGAGATAACATTAGACTCGTAAGTCTTTGATTACCTATTTTTAAACACTGAACGTGTGAAGTGTTACATTCATCCTCCCTTAGAAACATTCCTCCTCAAATGATACTAGTGCACATGATTAAGTCTAGGAATCCCTTGATTTTTTGGGAGAGTTTCTTCTATAAATTGGACTATCTTACACATGCCAAACAACCAAAAAAGACATACCATATGGCTCACAGGGTTACTAATAGGTAACAACATCTCATCGGGCCTTACACGGCCATCCACTACATATAATCATATCTTATCTGGAACTTACTCCTTAAAATGCTATAACACCTCAAATTGGAGTCAAACACTTCTAACTCTGCAAGGTCTGTTTATGTATAACAAATGCAAATCTCTATCACATGATTTTGATAACTTAACTCTTAAGACTCAACTCTTATAACATGATCTAAAGGATGAAAGAATAGTAACAAATCCAAAATGCCCTGTAGCCTCTTAATTATAATTGTGGTGCACAGCACACCCTTAAGCAAGTCTTTAATAGACACGGCTTGTAGACTCCCTAGGATATGATGTGCTCCAATACCAAGGTTGTAACATTTCACAACCTAAACCACCACGAGTCACACCCACCCTAACCCCCAATGGGACAACCAATTAACCAACCCAAAAGCTCAACTAAGTTAAACAGCTAAAACTAATTTCATAGATAAAAGTAAGATCTCATGTCTATAATTTTAAAAAAATGAACCATGCAAAAATTATCCCTTATGGGGATACAACCCCAAAAATTAAATAAGTCTGAGTCCGAATGTAATGACCCTTCCGGTCATTCCCACGTTTAAGTTTTGAAGTCAAGCAAATCGACAAAAGATAGCGTAAGACCTTTAACAAATTTTCTGAACCTTGGGTCAAATGTCTCGGAGCTTTTCTCCCAATATATAAAGAGTTAGAAGTCCCCCAAAATACCAAATCGAAGGTCTACGAGTCTAGTTTCCAACGCACAAAACCTCACGTCCAAGTGATCTCGGAGTAAAGAGTTATGACTATTTTACCGCGGACTGTCTGGCAAAAAACGGGTTGGGAACCGGGTCGCGAACCGTGTCGGGTTAAACGCGATTTAAGCCTCAACTTCACGTTTTAAAACGCCATTTCAGTTCCGAAACAGTAAAAAAACATAAGGGAGGATCCCGAGAGAATTCTTAAGAATTTTATTAGCATCGTGCGTGTATTTGAAAATATTTTATTTAAAAGTTGAATTTGGTAAAAACTATATTATTATTACCTTTTCAAAATATTTTAAAGGTTTATGGAAAATGTTTTTGTTACGATATAATGGTATAAGTATTTATTTTATAAGGTTTTTATACTCCGTAATATTTTAACGGAGATAGTAAATTTAGTTATGTTAAAATTTATTATTATAATATAGTAGGTTTTAATGGAAATAATTTTCTATGAATTGTGGTATATTTAAAATATTATATTTATTATACCACGAATTTACGTAATACCTGAGTATATACCTAACGGGGAGTATTTGTTGCCACCTCCACTTCAACGTGAAAGTGAAGGCCTTGTACAGCAAAGTTAGGCAGCAATTAGCACAAAGAGGTGGCATCTAAGGGATGCCTTGACTTTTTGTTAAATGATTAGTTGTTGATTTAATAAAAACATTCACTTTGTTCATATTTAATTCCTTGGCCTTTCAGCTGCACGCCCTTGATACATAAGTGGTCAATTGTTCAAGAAAGTTTAACTGAAAAATATATTTTGAAGATTTAGTTTGATCCCCGAAAGAAAATCAATTATCTACGTTAAGTTATCCCGTCCCGAATCCGAATCCGATTCCGATTTAGTTTTGGATTTTCTCGGAGTAGTTCGAGCTTGGACATCGTTGTTCCAGCAGCTTGTCATCGGACGACATGTAGGTTACGGTTTATTCTCCCTAGACTCCGTATATATAAAATAAAATTGTATTAATGGGCATCCTTGGGTTGGTTTATTAGGTTGGTACCACAGACCTTGACCGCTTTATTCATAACCGCTATTTTGTTCCTCCGTTGTTTGTAGTATTTGCCGTTATATTTTATTTACCCTTGTGGTCCTGCGAGGCCTTATTGACTCTGGAACATTGAAGGTGGGAATTTGGGAATGTCCGCGAGTCCCGGGCATAGAATTATCCTTCTAGGCTGGTTATGCTTGCTGAGTAGCTGTGGGCCTGTGCAGGGTCGATAGGTTGATTGTGAGCTGCGGGGCAGCTATTGTGTGTGATCATACCATTTCCATGCATATAAAGAGGTTTTATCCATGTTTTACTGTGGTTTGGCTTCGGGCCTACTGGCACTGTTTTCTAAACCTTGCATGGCCCGGGGGGGCCCGTTTTTGATGGAAATGATTTGGAAATGGTTGATTTCACTTGTGGAGATTTTTGGGCAAGAAAGTAAAATTATGTTTAAAATCATCAGTTTTATGATTATCGCTAGACTCGGCAGGGCCGGGGTGCTAGTTGAGTTTTCTTGTTACTTGAGATGATTTTTAGCCTCGGTCGGACTGAGCACCTGAGATGACTTTTTACTGTTTAGACCCGGCTACGCCCGGGCACCCTTGGAGGGGTTTTTGAGATATTTTCCTACTATTTTTTAGTCCTGGACAGGGTCTGGGCATGCATATTCGAGACTGGGTCTCTATCTTGATATCGAGACTGGGTCTCTATCTTGATACATGTTCTGATACTGAGATTTAGTATGGGGTCTGGGACCTCCATGGACCTTGCTATCCGGGCTAGGGGCTACGGGCTGCGTGTGCCGGAAGAGGGGTATACGGGGGAGTAGAGGTATACGGGCAGAGTCCTTCCATGGAACCTACCTGCTGGGCCGGATCGGCGCCGAAGGAGGTACATACAGAGATACCATTTCACTTGAGATCTTCATGCATCATATCATTCATTGTTTGAGGCTCCACCCTTGTTTGTTGTTTGTTGATTGTACGCTCCGGTAATATGGGATGCCGGAGGGTTTGTTTTCACTTGTTTGTGTTCCTCGGTTGTATGGGCGGTCGAGGGACTGTAGGTAGACTTTTGCTTTCTACTTATAGAATTGTTCTCTATTATGGATAAGTATGAGATTGGTGTGATTAGTTGAGTTTGATTCATGTCTCTGAGCATGCCTATTATTACTCTCCCTCTCTTTTTCTTACACTTGAGGTTACCGGTATACCGTCCATTTCATAAACTTATTTTATATACACTGTTATTGCAAGGACCCCAGGTGCGTTATTTCTTACTTTCACCTGTGCCTTTGGTGTGTATATTCTGCTTGCTAGCCTTACATGTGGTTCTGTTGATTTCCCTCTGGGCTAGTTCCTGTGTACCTTTCGTTGATTTCTGTGACTACTTGCTTCTATTCTATCTATTACTGCGCTTTTATCTTATATGTGCCCAGTCGGCCTATGATACCTACTGGGTACCTTATGCTTCGCATTTGGTGCTCACCCCTACCCCCCTGCATCTTTGGGTGCAGATCCTAGCGTGGGCCATCACTGTTAGGTCGCTGCGGTTCGTGCTTGGAGATCTGTTGAGGACTACTTCAGACTGAGGGTGAGCTCTTGGCGATCGGAGCTTAGCTTTAGTTTATCTTTTGCTTTATGTACTCTATTACCATTCAGAGACATCTGTATATATTCTTTTGGATAGTTTCACTCCATGTATGTAGTTTTGGCTCTGTACTATGATACCAGGTCTTGGGGTTGGTTTAGTTTCCGCATATGTATATATTTATATACCTGTTATCTATTTTATTCGTTTTGTTCTCTTATTTGTTAGATAGTAGCCCATTACTAACTGTTCTGGGCTACAGGGATTGGTTCACCTACCGGGGATTGTAGGTGCCATCATGACCAAGAAATTGGGTCGTGACAACTTGGTATCAGAGCTTTAGGTTCACCGGTGTCATTGGTATAGGAGCCAATGTCTAGTAGAGTCCTGCGGATCGGGGCGAAGACGTCCGTACTCAATCTTCGGGAGGCTACAGTGACATTTTAGGAAATTTGACTCTTTCATTGCCTCTGTGTCATGCGTATAACCCTTGAAGTTTCTAGAGATCTCATTTGTTCTACTTCATTCTTCCGCAGATGGTTCGTACGAGATCATCGGCAGCACGCGAGGATGAGCCTCCCACTCCAGCTAGGGGTCAAGGACGCCCTCGATCAGTGGCACCTGCTAGAGCTGCTAGCGTGGAGATAGAGCCCGAGCAGCATGTGGTTCAGGGGCAGCCCAGGTACCACCAGCTCCAGCCATCTCCAGCCACAGCTCAGTCTCCGAATATTCGGGGATTACTATTACAGCTTTTGGGTGTGATTGGAGAGCGGCCTTTTGAGGTAGCGCAAACATCCGCTCAGGGGGCAGCCCTGGGTGCACAAAGCTTAGGGGCGCAGCCGGCTACTATGGCTCCTCGTGCGGAGGTCATTCTGGTTCCATCTGTTTCACAGCCTCTTGCTCCTCGCCCAGCTATGACAGAGTCAGAGCAGAGGCGTTGGGACAGGATTTTTGAGGTAGGCACCCCCAAGATTTCGGGTACTTCTGGACAGGATCCACATGACTTCATTACCACCTGTGAGGAGATGTTGCATCATCTGGGTTGTGGAGACTCACGCGGGTGTTTTATACTAAAACCTACCCAGTTGGAGGGACCCAGCGAAAGTTAGTTTGCGTGGAGGGCCCAGGTTGC
>QJPP01002095.1:0-131214 GCA_003996215.1 Jaltomata sinuosa | reverse complement strand
CACTGGCCAGGACCTCTACCACCATATCTGGAACCACTGTAGACACCTTGATGCCGAGGCCTCTTATCTCTGGACCCCTGATCATGTCGCTGTAAGTCCTCCACAGTGCGGGCATAGTCTACAATAGCCTGGAATGACCGACCACTGGCAATCAATATCTCAGCTGGCTGCCTGATCTCTGGCCTCAAACCCCATACAAATCTGCGAATCCTATCTGCCTCGGTAGGAATGATCATAGCTCCGAACGATGCTAGCTTATGAAAACGGGTCTCAGACTTTGAGACAGTCGTAGACCCCTGCATAAGGTGAGTAAACTGCTCCCTGCGACGTTCACGATCACTCTAAGGTAGGAACTTGGCCATAAAGGCCTCATAAAACTCAGACCAGGTCAAAGAAGGTGACGACGGTGGTCTACAAGCAACCTGGGCCCTCCACCATAACTTCGCTGGGCCCTCTAACTGATAGGTAGTATAACCAACCCCGTGAGTCTCCAACAAATCTAAATGATGCAACATCTCCTCATAGGTAGTAATAAAGTCATGTGGATCCTGTCCAGAAGTACCAGTAAACCTCGGAGGCGCTAACCTAAAAAACCTACCCAACGCCTTCTGCTCTGACTCTTTCATAACTAGGCGAGGAGCAAGAGGCTGTGCAATAGATGTAACTGGAATGACTTCCGCACGGGGAGCCATAGTAGTAGGCTGCGCTCCTGAGCTCTGTGCACCCAGGGCTGCCCCCTGAGCGGATGTCTGCGCTACCTCAGAAGGCCGCTCTCCAATCACACCCAAAAGCTGTAATAGTAATCTCTGAATATCTGGAGACTGAGCTGCGGCTGGAGCTGGCACAAAAGTGGGCACTGGAGCTGGTACTTGAGCAGGCACTGGAGTTGGTGGTACCTTGGCTGCCCGCTGATCCACATGCCGCTCGGGCTCTATCTCCACTCTAGCAGCCCTAGCAGGTGCCACTGCTCGAGGGCGTCCTCGACCCTTAGCTGGAGTGGGAGGCTAATCTCCGCGTGATGCCGATGATCTCGTACGAACCATCTGCGGGAGAATGAAGTAGAACAAATGAGATTTCCAGAAACTTCAAGGGTTCTACGCACGAGACAGAAGCAATGAAAGAGTCAAATTTCCTAAAATGCCACTGTAGCCTCCCAAAGATTGAGTACGGACGTCTCCGCCCCGATCTGCAGGACTCTACTATACATTGGCTCATATACCGATGACACCGGTGAACCTAAAGCTCTGATACCAAGTTGTCACAACCCGATTTCTCGGTCATGATGGCACCTACAACCTCCGGTAGGTGAACCAATCCCCGTAGCCCAGGACAGTTCGTAATGGGCTACTATCTAACAAATAAGGGAACAAGACGATGAGAATAGATAACATGGATATATATATATACATATGCGGAAACTAAACCAAACCCCAAGACCTGGTATCATAGTATAGAGCCAAAACTACATACATGGAGTGCAAACGATCCAAAACAATATATACAGATGTCTCTGATTGGTAATAGAGTACATAAAGCAAAAGAGTACTAACGCTAAGCTCCGATCGCCCAAGAGCTCACCTCGTCGGAGTAGGCCCCCCAACAGCATCTCCAAGAGGGATGAGGATCACAGGCGAGTGCCTATATGGCGATCGGCCCACGCTGTAGATCTGGCAGCGCGGCAGAAGATGCGAGGGGGGTGGTAAGGGGAGCAACCAATGCGAAGCATAAGGTACCCAGTAGGGTATCATAGGCCTGATGGGCAACCATATAGAGAGTGAAGAAGCGTAGTACACAGAACAGAATAGAAGCAAGTAGTCACAGAAATCAACGAAAGGTACACAGGAACTAGCCCAGAGGGAAAACAACAGAACCACATGTGAGGCTAGTAAGCAGAATATACACACCATAGGCACAGGTGAAAGTAAGAAACAACGCACCTGGGGTCATTGCAACAATAGTGTATACAAAATAAGTTTACGAAATGGACGGTATACCGGTAACCTCAAGTGTTAGAAGAAGAGAGAAAGAGTAATGATAGGCATGCTCAGAGACATGAATCAAACTCAACTAATCATATCAATCTCAAATCCAGAAACTAACAGTCTAGCAGTAGCCAATTTCATACTTAACCGTAACAGGGAACAATTCTGTAAGTAAATAGCAAAAATTCTTACGCGTGACGAGTTCCCGGCCAGCCGCGCCATACAACCGGAGGGAAGCAGCAAACAAGGGAAAAGCAACCCTGCGGCAAGTCCGCGCATACTGGACGCGGAGCGTGACAGTCAGACAAGAGCAACAAGAAACAGAGGTGCGAGCCTCAAAACAGAGGAATGATATGATGCATGAAGATCTCAAGTGAAATGGGTATCTCCTGTAGATGAACCGGTCCTTCGGTGCGATCCGGTCCCAGCAGGTAGGTTCCATGGAAGGACACTGCCCGTAACCTCTACTCTACCGTATACCCCTCCTCCAGCACACGCAGCCCGAAGCCCCTGGCCTGGATGGCAAGGTCCATGGAGGTCCCAGACCCCATACTAAAACTCAGTATCAAACATGTCATCCGGAAACAAGTCCGGTATCAAGATAGAGACCCAGTCTCGAATATGCATGCCCAGACCCTGTCCAGGACTAAAGTAGTAGGAAAATATCTCAAAAACCCCTCCAAGGGTGCCCGGGCATAACCGAGTCTAAACAGTAGAAAGTCATCTCAGGTGCTCGGTCCGACCGAGGCTAAAATCATCTCAAGTAGCAAGAAAACTCAACTAGCACCCCGGCCCTGCCGAGTCTAGCGTTAATCATAAAACTGGTGTTTTAAAACATAATTTTACTTTCTTTTACCCAGGAACATTCACAAGTTAAATCAAACCATTTCCAAATCATTTCCATTAAAAACAGGCCCCCGGGGCCATGCAAGGTTAGAAAATAGTGCCAGTAGGCCCGAAGCCAAAACCATAGTAAAACATGGATAAAACCTCTTTTTATGCATGGAAATGGTATGATCACTCACAATAGCTGCCCAGCAGCTCACAATCAACCTATCGACCATGCACAGGCCCACAGCTACTCAACAAGCATAACCAGCCTAGAAGGATAATTCTATGCCCGGGACTCGCGGACATTCCCAAAATCCACCTTCTATGTTCCAGAGTCAACAAGGCCTCACAGGACCACAAGGGTAAATAAAATATAACGGCAAATACTACAAACAACGGAGGAATAAAAATAGGCGGACATGAAGAAAGCGGTCAAGGTCTGTGGTACCAACCTAATAAACCAACCCAAGGATGCCCATTAATACAATTTTATCCTATATATGCGGAGTCTAGGGAAAATAAACCGTAACCTACCTGTCTTCCGATGACAAGCTCGAACCTCTCCGAAAAGAAGCTCTGAAACGAAATCAAACTTGAACTCGAGCTTGAATAACTTGACGTCGATAATTGATTTTCTTTCGGTGATCAAACGAGGTATCAACGTAGTTTCTTTCCACCAAATGCTCTCCACGGTATGAACATATATACATAATTTGCAACTTTTGCTGACAATATATAACAATATTACCTAAGCTAAGTTAAGGATAAATACTAGTATTATTTAATTAATTAATTGACTACTGTATGCCACTAATCCTAATATGAAAAGCCCACCACAACATTACAGGTTGTTGTCAACTCCCTCCACTTCCACGTGGGTGTGGGGTTGACACACCCAAGGATATTTTTGTTCCGTTATATACATACTCGGGTATTGTATAGGTTTGTGGTAAAATAAATATAACTTTTTAAATATACCATAATTCATAGAAAATTATTTCAAACAAAACCTACTATATTATAATAATAATTTTCAACATAACTAAATTTACTATCTCCGTTAAAATATTACAATGTATAAAAAACCTTATAAAATAAATACATATACAATTATATCGTAACAAAAATATTTTTCATAAACTTTTAAAATATTTTAAAAAGGTAATAATAATATAACTTTTTACCAAATTCAACTTTCAAATAAAATATTTTCAAATACACGCGATGTTAATAAATTCTCAAACTTAGGCTCGCAATTCACCAACGCACGATTTTGATACCCAAGAACTCTCTTGAAATCCTCCCTTATGTTTTCTCACTGTTTCAGAACTGAAATGGCATTTTAAAACGTGAAGTTGAGGCTTAAATCGAGTTTGACCCGACCCGGTTTGCGACCCGGTTCGCAACCCGGTTCCTGCCAGACAGTCCGCGGTAAAACAGTCATAACTCTTTACTCCGAGATCAGTTAGACGTGAGGTTTTGTGCGTTGGAAACTAGACTCGTAGACCTTCGATTTGGTATTTCGGGGGACTTCTAACTCTTTATATATTTTTGAGAAAAGCCCTGAGACATTTTACCCAAAGTTCAGAAAGTTTATTAAAGGAACTTATGATCAAACAAATGGACCCGGCACCGAAAAATACCAATCCTGACAAGCCTTAAGTGACTTGGGGCCGCTACAAACAAGCTCTAATGGTTCAAGGAAAACGTATACATGGAAATAACCGGAAGGGTCATTACATTTTTAAAAAGTTTTTTTTTTAGTTTTTTCTGTAAAACTAAGTGGCGAGTCTGTGTTAAATTAAATTTGGAGATTTTACAAGTTTTAGAATTTAATACAAGTCAAAACCATTTCAAAAAATGAAATTTCTTTTTCTTTTCAAAATAAACGAAAGTGAAAATGCGATAAAACACTCTTATTACTCCCTTCGCGTCAACTTTCTTAATATTTTATATGACCGTAAGTGTCTGTCACGACCCGATTTCTCAAGTCATGATGGCACCTACAACCCCCCAGTAGGCGAACCAATGCTCGTAGCCTGGAACAGCTAGTAATGGGCCACTACCTAACCAATACGCTCAACAAGCTGAGATAAGCAGAAGCAGAATATAAAGATAAGACAACGCGGAAGTAAATTACCCGAATATATACATTATGAAACTACACCAACCCCAAGACTTGGTATCAATAGTACATAAGCTTCTAATAGAATACAAGTGCTAGTAGTAACAAAATACAACATAAATTGCCTCCGAAAGTACAAGGAGCAACAGTACAAAAAATGAGATGTAGACAAGCCCCGACCATCAGGCGCTCACCCTAGTCTCAAAGATCCAAAAGATGCACGAGTCTCCAATGCATTCAACAACGAAAGCTCAGCTAATATCTGCACCAAAAAGTGCAAAAGTGTAGTATGAGCACCAAAACAATGGGTACTCAGTAGGTATCATCGGCCGACTGAGCGCATATAAGATATAAAAGCAGTAAGTAGCAGATAGCAAGAAAACCGTCACTGAAGCAACAAGCAAGGCACAAGGAGCTAGCACAAATCATCCATAACCAAGAGCTTCAAGTAACACATGCTAGCACAGAGATACAATTACATAGAATCATAGGTGAAGGAAAGGAGAACACACCTGGAGTCCTTGCACAATAATATAAGTAAGTAGAGAGAGAGTTGAGAAAATGGCGGTATACCGGTAACCTCAAGTAAAAGGAAAAGATAGAGAGCAGTCAAACATACTCAAAATGGAATCAACGAGTATAAGGAAGTCATAACACCAATCCAATCACATGATAGCATAACCAGGGAATCACCTCACAAGTGCAACCCTAGGATGAAATAACTAGGCCACAATAACCGAGAGATACTACTCAACTTCCCACAAGGATAGATCCAAAGTCTCACATTCTGCTCAGAAGGCCACACAAAAGTGCCTCAATAAGATAGGACTCTAAAGCCCTCTCAATAATCAAAAATCCCACAACCAAAGCCTCAACAGGCTAGCCATCACTAATCTTTCAAGAACCGGGTGCCAAGACAAGCTCTAAATAAAGACAAGAGTAAATATAGTCTACCTATAGTCCCAACGGCCGTCCATACAATCGAGGAACACAATCAAGTGAAAGCCAACCCTCCGGCATCCCATACTATCGGAGCGTACACTGAACACACAGCAAACAAGGGTGGAATCCAATGCATGATATGATATGATATGATGTGTGAAATAGAACCTTTGTATGTACCTCCTCCGGTGCCAATCAGGCCCAGCAGGCAGGTTCTATGGAAGGACTCAGCCTGTATACCTCTACTCCACCATATACCCTTCCCTCCGGTGCACGCAGCTCGAAGCCCCAGGCCAAGAGCGGTAAGGTCCATGGAGGTCCCCGACCTCATACTAAAACTCAGTATCAAGACATGTCATCCGAAAGCAAGTCCTGGATCAAGATAGAGACCCAGTCTCGAATATGCATGCCCAGACCCCGTCCAGGACTAAAGTAGTAGAAAATGCCTCAAAAACCCCTCCAAGGGTGCCCGGGCGTAACCGGGTCTAAAACTGTAGTAAATCAAGTCTAGTGCTCTGCCCTGCAGAGACTAGTATCAGTAACAAAATCAAGTCTGGTGCTTTGCCCCACAGAGACTAGTATCAGTAATAAATCAAGCCTAGTGCTCTGCCCCCCAAAGAGTAGTACCCGTAATAAAATCAGTGTGAAAACATTCAAAAATCCCTTTTTCTATCATCAACAGTACCAAAAAAGGCCCCCCAAGGCCATGCAGATTTAGGAAAACTGTCAGTAGTGGATCACAACCAAAACTGTAGTAAAACATGCAAGGGAAAAACCTTTTTCATGGATGATATGCTCGCACACAAATATAAAAGTAGCCCAACAGCTAACAACAACTCCTATCAGCCCTGCACAGGCCCAACAACTACTCAGCAGACATAACCAGCCTAAAAGGATCATCTCTATGTCTGGGTCTCGCGGACATTCCCTAAATAACCCACCATCTATGTTCCAGAGTCAATACTAGGCCACACAGGACCACAAAGGTAATATACAATACTACGCGAATACTACAAATAACGTATGAAATAGACGGACGAACAAGGTGGACAAGGTCTGGGGTACCAACCTATAATAACCCACCCAAGGATGTTAATTAATGCAGTTATAGCCTATATACGCATAGTCTAGGTAGGAAAGCCATAACCTACCTTTCATTCGATGACTAGCTGCGAGAACGGCATCGTCTAGACTCGAACTGCTCCGAGAAGCTCCAAATCACAAAAGAATACTTTTAACTGAATCCCCAAAGGCGTCTCTATGAAGGCTGACCAACCAAGGTAATGGAACAATTGCTAGAATCGACGAGGCTGCAAGAACAAGCCATAGACATTTGATAAGGTGTTAATGTCACACTCGCGACCAGCCAACTCCAAAGCATAAAATGAGGCCAATAACAATAACAAATGGCAGCTAAATCCAACAACAATATGCAACTCACATCTCAAAGGAGCGACTAGCTCCCGAGGCACTATTTAAAGGCGTACTTCATGTCATTCAATCCAATAACTATCGTACGTGACTACAATAAGAATCACACCAATTCCCAGTACCTCCAACACATTAACACCATCAACATACAACAATAACAACCCAATTTAATATGACAAAGGAGCTGCCCAGAGCCACATATCCAAAATACCACTTCGTGGCTTAGAAATCCATAAAATAATACTAGAACATGTTATTACGAAGGAGGATCGTAGGGGAGAGATTTCCTTGACAAAAATATTCAATATCTAAACATTAACAACCTGCCTCCTTGCAGGAACAACAAACATATCCAAATCCAACAAGAAACTACTACACGTTATTGAAAAATACAACTTTTCGTGACTAGAAGCTTAGAATCTTGATTCAACAAATAGATAAGTGTACGGGATCCATACCTCACCAAAATAACTCCATATCTACTGCCAAATACTCAGAAAACACCTGCTAGCTCGCTGCATCAACACCCACGAAGATACGCCATGAAATCAACGGGACAAACTACACCAAAATGACGAGCTCGCGACGTAGAGCAACTTTCGTTAAACTTCTGAATTGAAAGGATCAAAGTCCATGGATTATTTATGGACTCTCCCTATGATTTTATAAGAATTTTGGGTGAAAAAAATGAGTTAAAACGAAGGGGAAATCAGCTTTTATAAGCTGAACCGACTTAGGATGTGGGCCCCACTTTGACGTGGCTGCTTGCGCAGTCTTACGAAAATGTGAATATCTCTCTATTCTGAAATCGTATGGACAAACGGTTTAGTGCGTTGCAAACTAGACTCGTAGACCTTAGATTTGGTATATTGGGGCCCCACTAACTCCTTATAGATAGGGAGAAACACCCCAATACATTTAACCCAAATTTGAAGAGAATTCCTTAAAGGAATTTACAATAACTTTTTCCGACTTTTGTTTCGCAACTTGCTTGACTTCAAAACTTATCATACGACCATTTTGACATTACAATACCTCATAACACATCCTTCTTAGTATATTATACACTATTAGTCTTACCCCAAAGGCACGGGTTACTTTAAACCTTCCAAACGGGCGAGGTGTTACACGAGGCATTTCTTTAACTCGAACTTTTGAGTAAGGGATTCCTTTGACCTAGAACCTTGGTTTAGTTCTTTGTTATTACCAAGAATGTTGTCGGAAGTCAATGATTTCCAAAGTTGAAGCTCTAAAATGAGGAACGGCCATAAAGACCAAACAAATGGCCCGGGCACCGAACTACCAGTCCCGACAAGCCATAAATGACTTGGGCCGCTACAAGTAAGCTCTAATGATACAAGAAAGGCGAAAATGTGTAAATGACCAGAAGGGTCATTATATCATCCACTACTAAAAAGACTTTCGTCCCCAAAGTCAGGAAGGAAGAAAATACCAGAGATTTAAGAATAGCGGATACAACGCCCGCACTACTCTCTCAGACAACCCGAGTAACCTTTGCGACCAGACGACACCCAATAGAACAGAACCAAAGAAAGCAACCAAGCGTTAATTTCTTACTAGCCAAGCTAGATTTCAACCTCAAAAAATCTACCAACCCAAACTGAACCTCGAGAATCTTAACCAAAAAGCACCTAGGCTATCAACACACAGAACTCGAATCCTCAAAACCATACCAAGTGAATCCTTTAGCACCATAAACCAAAAGTTGTGTACAAGTCGAACACCCAAACCACCCTCGAAACATCAACTGACACACCGGATATCCATAGTTCCTACTTATACTTTACCATGAACGAAGTCACCCATTTTATTCAAACTCACTTCAAGCCAAGATATAGGCTACTAGCCTTTGCCATCTAAGATAACAACCCGTAGCCTATCTTTGAAAATGAAACTTACATGCCCTGACTGACCATCAACCAACGAACGAGCACTTTTTCTAACATCAAACTTGCTAACTAAATCGTGCCAGGTCTGAATCAGTTGAAAGTGAATGAACCAGGGCAACCTGCCCAAAAGACCCAAACCAAAACCACGATCCTGCAAGAAGTGTGGTAAGCCTACCACGAAGTCTGTAACCATGAGCCAAGCTCCCAACTCTAGAAAACACTGCTGCTACTCCAAACACTCGAACACCATTTGAATGTGAAATCGCCTTACGAATCTCACCTCAGGAAGAAGTCCACCATGCCATGAATATCAAGTCCAAACAACCCGAAGGCAAAGGAAAAGGTGCTTGGGGTTCAAAGTTACCATCTAGCCATAGATTTTTTTGCATATACTTTCAACTCATTCCTTTGGCTCGAATCAACCGCTCTACTGGTTCTGCAAACACCAAACACTTCAAAGCATATATCATAACAAACTTCTAGTCCATACTGGCCGAGTCTAACCAACACTGGAACCCCACATAAACAGTAGCTCTGGAGGAATCAATTAAACAAGCTTTCAAATCCTTGGCAAATGAATGGCGATTACTAGTCTCTACGTATCATCAGAGCTCAAAATAGCCTCGCTAGTCTCAACCCGCACAAGCTGACCACATAAAGCATACACCACTACTGAAGCTCAAACTTACGCCGCTGAGTCTGTCCAACCATGGTAGAAGGATCTCATACTAACTAGAATACTGCTGAAATCTGGAATATCCCGCCTCTTGCAGAGGTTTACGAAGGACTAGGTGTCCAAGGCCAATAGCCGCATCCGCAACTGAAGTAAAGAAGCTAAGTTGCCCGCACCCACTACCTCCCGGCACTAGGATGCTGCAACCAAATAGAAACTGCCACGAACCATCCGATGTAACCTGCCAAGTTATGATTCTGAACACCGACTTTCAAAACTACCAACTAAAGCCTTGGTCGAACCAGGATGCTGCCAATGAACCCGTAAGAACACAAGCCAACTAGGCTTGAATATGCAAATTACCAACACCGCAGTTGCTACTGAAACAAAACCAATCGATGGAAAACTCACAACAATGTGTAGACGGCTGAATCAAATCACTGACACACAATCCCAAAAAAAACCTTCATTGCCACCTCAGGCAACTACGAGGACACATAAACACATACAAAGAGTTATCTCCCTTCTTTTTCAACTAAAAAAAATGCTTTCTTAGCACATACTAAACCTTACAAATCCTTTCTCGAATAAGAACCTGAAGCCATTACCTTACTACTCATAGCTACACGCCAAATTCAATAAGGCAGAAGAAGGATAGGCCGGATGCCCAACTCACCCGAAATGCTTACAAATACAACCCAACCACGAGGTTACGATCAACACTTAGTCGGAAGTGCTTAAAGTCAAGACCCAATCACGATGCCAACATCCAGAGCTCATCGAAAGAACTACGATCAAGATTCATTCCAACTGGAGCTAGGGATACAACAAAACACCCAACGGACCAGGAAGTGGAGGAGAATATGGGAACAACCCACATACCTACCAACCTCCTAAACTAATGAACAAAGAGGGTCGACTCTAGACACTCTGGAGACCAAACCAATCTATGCACACTAGCATAACCAATATCTCCCAAATGAGGCAAAATCTCAACTCCGGCCCAACTACCAGTAATACACCAAACCATCACACGAATCTCTAGCCACGCTAGATAACGACCTAGGCAATAACCATCTAGGACCGTTCAACAAGGGAAACTCAACCACAAGTCCAAAATCACAATGAAACAGGGATAACCCAACTAGAAATAGACTAACAAGAACTACCCACGAGCTACAACTCCGGGAAAATACCTCTCAAGGCTAACTTACCCCCATCCACTACTAAAGAATAAACTACCAATAAAACAACATATCGATACTATAATTCGAGTAGCCAAACAACTTAAACAAGTAGCAGGTAGGCATATAAGTAATTATATGACAAAAGGGATAGAGTCGCAACACGAGCGGGACTAACATAAGTTAAAGGTAGCAAAAGCCCAACCTGGAGCAGCGATATCAGGAACCTCTACCTCTGGCCCACCAAGAGGAGTATCAAGCTGATGGGATATAACTCTGGATTGAGTAGTCGAAACTAAAGGCCCAACCATCCCTCACCGGGGACAAGATCTATAAAGGTGACCAATCTCTCCACAATGATAATAACCAGGCTGTTCGGGATACACAATCATGGGGTAATTCCTAGCAAAGTACCCATGCTCACCATACCAAAAATAGCCTATACCAGATGAAGTCCGATGGGAAAATCTTACCTCGTATCCAATACCGACAGACAACCCTGCTGAAGAACTAGAAGCTCAACCCTAACTAAAGCACCACTCACAGAACCATGTACTAAAACACTCACCGGAGGGCTCAGAGTCCTAGCCACGGTGTCCTGAAGCGCTGAGGTTGCTATAAATCCAATCGGAGGTTGGGCTGACCCCACACCCCCTATCTAGTGCAGTAAACCCTCACTCTGGAGTCCTGGCGCATATGGAAATATTGAAGCAACAGGCACAGAAGCCTCAGCACCAACCGCTATCGCACTCGTATGAGGCATCTCAGAATGAATGAATAATCGAAGTCTAGAAGTCAATAGAGCCAGGAACACACGATGAGGATCCAAGAAGATAAAAATTTTCCTAACAATGCCCTGTAGCCTCCTGTAGATAGGATACATACATCATCATACCGATCCACGAGACTCTACTTAGACACTTGCTTCTGTATCATGACACTAGTGAACCTAGGGCTCTGATACCAAGTTGTCACAACCTGATTTCTCAAGTCATGATGACACCTATAACCCCCAGTAGGAGAACCAATTCTCGTAGCCCGGAACAGCTAGTAATGGGCTACTACCTAACTAATACGCTCAACAAGCTGAGATAAGCAGAAGCAGAATATAAAGATAAGACAACGCGGAAGCAAATTACCCAAATATATACATTATGAAACTACACCAACCCCAAGACTTGGTATCAATAGTACATAAGCTTCTAATAGAATACAAGTGCTAGTAGTAACAAAATACAACATAAATTGCCTCCGAAAGTACAATGAGCAACAGTACAAAAGATAAGATGTAGACAAGCCCCGACCATCAGGCACTCACCCTAGTCTCGAAGATCCAAAAGCTGCACGAGTCTCCAATGCATTCAACAGCGAAAGCTCAGCTAATATCTGCACCAAAAAGTACAGAAGTGTAGTATGAGCACCAAAACAATGGGTACTCAGTAGGTATCACCGCCCGACTGAGCGCATATCAGATATAAAAGAAGTAAGTAGCAGATAGCAAGAAAGCAGTCACTGAAGCAATAAGCAAGGCACAAAGAGCTAGCACAGATCATCCATACCCAAGAGCTTCAAGTAACACATGCTAGCACAGAGATACAATTACATAGAATCACAGGTGAAGGAAAGGAGAACACACCTGGAGTCCTTGCACAATAATATAAGTAAGTAGAGAGAGAGTTGAGAAAATGGCGGTATACCGGTAACCTCAAGTAAAAGAAAAAGACAAAGAGCATTCAAACATACTCAAAATGGAATCAACGAGTATAAGGAAGTCATAACACCAATCCAATCACATGATATCATAACCAGGGAATCACCTCACAAGTTCAACCCTAGGATGAAATAACTAGGCCACAATAACCAAGAGATACCACTCAACTTCCCACAAGGATAGAGCCAGAGTCTCACACTCTGCTCAGAAGGCCACACAAAAGCGCCTCAATAAGATAGGACTTTAAAGCCCTCTCAATAATAAAAAATCCCACAACCAAAGCCTCAACAGGCTATCCATCACTAATCTTTCAAGAAACGGGTGCCAAGACAAGCTCTAAATAAAGACAGGAGTAAATATAGTCTACCTACAGTCCCAACGGCCGCCTATACAACCGAGGAACATAATCAAGTGAAAGCAAACCCTCCGGCATCCCATAACCGGAGCGTACACTGAACACACAGCAAACAAGTGTGGAATCCAATGCATGATATGATATGATATGATGTGTGAAATAGAACCTCTGTATATACCTCCTCCGTTGTCAATCAGGACCAGCAGGCAGGTTCCATGGAAGGACTCAGCCTATATACCTCTACTCCACCGTATACCCTTCCCTCCGGCGCACACAGCCCGAAGCCCCAGGCTCGGAGTGGCAAGGTCCATAAAAGTCCCCAACCCCATACTAAAACTCAGTACCAAGACATGTCATCCGGAAGCAAGTCCGGGATCAAGATAGAGACCCAGTCTCGAATATGCATGCCCAGACCCTGTCAAGGACTAAAGTAGTAGAAAATGCCTCAAAAACCCCTCCAAGGGTGCCCGGGCGTAACCGGGTCTAAAACTGTAGTAAATCAAGTCTAGTGCCTGCCCTGCAGAGACTAGTATCAGTAATAAAATCAAGTCTGGTGCTCTGCCCCGCAGAGACTAGTATCAGTAATAAAATCAAGCCTGGTGCTCTACCTCATAGAGACTAGTACCAGTAATAAAATCAGTGCGAAAACATCCAAAAATCCCCTTTTTTATCATCAACAGTACCAAAAAAGGGCCCCTAGAGCCATGCAGATCTAGGAAAACTGTCAGTAGTGGATCACAGCCAAAACTGTAGTAAAACATGTAGGGGAAAAACCTTTTTCATGGATGATATGCTCGCACACAAATATAAAAGTAGCCCAACGGCTCACAACAACTCCTATCAGCCCTGCACATGCCCAACAACTACTCAGCAGACATAACCAGCCTAAAAAGATCATCTCTATGTCCGGGTCTCGCAGACATTCCCTAAATAACCCACCATCTATGTTCCAGAGTCAATACTAGGCCACACAGGACCGCAAAGGTAATATACAATACTACGCGAATACTACAAACAACGTATGAAATAGACGGACAAATAAGGTGGACAAGGTCTGGGGTACCAACCTATAATAACCCACCCAAGGATGTTAATTAATGCAGTTATAGCCTATATACGCAGAGTCTAAGTAGGAAAGCCATAACCTACCTGTCATTCGATGACTAGCTGCGGGAACGGCATCGTCTAGACTCGAACTGCTCTGAGAAGCTCCAAATCACAAAAGAATACTTTTAAATGAATCCCTAAAGGCGTCTCTATGAAGGCTGACCAACCAAGTTAATGGAACAATTTCTAGAATCGACGAGGCTGCAAGAACGAGCCATAGCCATTTGATAAAGTGTTAATGTCACACTCGCGACCAGCCAACTCCAAAGCATAAAATGAGGCCAATAACAATAACAAATGGCAGCTAAATCCAACAAAAATATGCAACTCACATCTCAAAGGAGCGACGAGCTCCCGAGGCACTATTTAAAGGCGTACTTCATGTCATTCAATCCAATAACTATCGTACGTGACTCCAATATGAATCACACCAATTCCCAGTACCTCCAACACCTTAACACCATCAACATACAAAAATAACAACCCAATTTAATATGACAAAGGAGCTGCCCAGAGCCACATATCCAAAATACCACTTCGTGGCTCCGAAATCCATAAAATAATACTAGAACATGTAATTACGAAGGAGGATCGTAGGGGAGAGATTTCCTTGACAAAAATATTTAATATCTCAAGATTAGCAACCTGCCTTCTTGCAGGAACAACAAACATATCCAAATCCAACAAGAAACTACTGCAAGTTATCGAAAAATACAACTTTTCGTGACTAGAAGCTTAGAATCTTGATTCAACAAATAGATAAGTGTACTGGATCCATACCTCACCAAAATAACTCCATATCTACTGCCAAATACTCAGAAAACACCTGCTAGCTCGCTGCATCAACACCCACGAAGATACGCCATGAAATCGATGGGACAAACTACACCAAAATGACGAGCTCGCGATGTAGAGCAACTTCCGTTAAACTTCCGAATTGAAAGGATCAAAGTCCATGGATTATTTATGGACTCTCCCTATGATTTTATAAGAATTTTGGGTGAAAAAAATGAGTTAAAACGAAGAGGAAATCAGCTTTTATAAGCTGAACCGACTTAGGATGTGGGCCCCACTTTGACGTGGCTGCTTGCGCGGTCTTACAAAAATGTGAATATCTCTCTATTCTACAGTCGTATGGATGAACGGTTTAATGTGTTGGAAACTAGACTCGTAGACCTTCGATTTAGTATATTGGGGTCACACTAACTCCTTATATATAGGGATAAACACCCCAATACATTTAACCCAAATTTGAAGAGAATTCCTTAAAGGAATTTACAATAACTTTTTCCGACTTTTGTTTCGCAACTTGGTTGACTTCAAAACTTATCATACGGCCATTTTGACATTACAATACCTCATAACACATCCTTATTAGTATATTAGACACTATTAGTCTTACCCCAAAGGCACGGGTTACTTTAAACCTTCCAAACGGGTGAGGTGTTACACGAGGCATTTCTTTAATTCGAACTTTTGAGTAAGGGATTCCTTTGACCTAGAACCTTGGTTTAGTTCTTTGATATTACCAAGAATGTTGTCGAAAGTCAATGATTTCCAAAGTTGAAGCTCTAAAATGAGGAACGGCCATAAAGACCAAACAAATGGCCCGGGCACCGAACTACCAGTCCCGACAAGCCATAAATGACTTGGGCAGCTACAAGTAAGCTCTAATGATACAAGAAAGGTGAAAATGCGTAAATGACCGGAAGGGCCATTACAGTGTCTTTACTTGAAATCCTTAGAATTCACACGATGTGGTCTTATATATGTGCCACATATTATAAATGAAATAAATGGCCATAGCATAATTACATTAGCTCATGTGACAACCTATTTGATATAACGATAAGTTAAAGCAAGAATTAGCGTTTGGATAGTGATATTATATTTGGAATGTTAAGCATTATATATAGAGATCTTACCTAATATTTTGACAATCCTTGCCATAGATTGCATGCCATAGGCATGTTAAGGCGTTACTTGATAAAAGATAGCGACGGGAGGGTATTCATAGGTTCTACTTGATACACTCGCGTGATGCTATTATGTGCACAAAATTGGGACCAGACCCTTATAGTGAGCCTGAACATTGTGGCGTACCCTCCCTTGGCACTATTTGTATTTGGAGTCAGCTGGAATGTCATGCACTAGTTTTCCCTGACTTGAGCCAACACATGGCATATGTGGCTTGCGGCAGACCCTTATAGTGATCCCTCAAAGGGCATACCTCATATCAGACCGCGATTATAGTTATGTGTATAAAACCATAGCAATAAGTACTTGAGCAACATATGCTTTATACGTGACGTGGATCACCTTCGATTGGCCATCATATGATCATTTGTATTAAATATAGTGTAAGTACGTCACCTAGGCAAGTCATAGGGGATATATTATAATGAACACTTCCTTGAACATAATATGAAGGACTTGTGAAGTTGGTGCATAGGTTACAGTTTCATATCTTACATCTATTACTTGTATGCTCATAATTCTTTCATTTTGACATTTGATTCATATGAGCTTCCATATTTGTCTACATGTTATTTTGTCTGCTTTACATACCAGTACATGTTGTATATGTACTGACGTCCCTACGTTTGGGGCACTGTATTTTCTTATAAATATAGGGTCAGGTTCACAGGTGAGCAGACATCCGCATTAGGTCCTTTTGCTATCTTCAACTGATATTTTGGTGAGCTTCATTTCCATCTGGAGCCAGTATGCGTATAGATCTCTAGTTGGGTATGTTGGGGCCTATCCCGACTAGTTATTAGTAGTATAGTATTTTTTACTCTTTAGAGGCTTCCTAGACATTATCTAGCATCACATTGTATAGTTTTGTTCAAATGACTCTATGGTATATATATATGCATCATATGTTAGTTTTCTGCTCGTTTATTAGTTGGTGACTTCATTTATGTCATAAATTACTCATAAAGAAGGTGGCCATACGGTTTTGTCCGCCCCTCTAATTTGGGGCGTGATAAACTTGGTATCAGAGCCTAGGCTCAATTATCCCATGGAGTCTAGGAAGCCGTGTCTAGTAGGACCTTACTTATCAATGTGTTGCGAGCCACATTTATAATTAAGGGACTGCATGGGCATTTAGGAATTTAGCTTTCATTTGTAATCTAGATCGTGCGATAGAGCTAAGTTATAGAAAGTTACCTCCAACTTTTATTCTGCTTATTTGTGATACAGATCATGTATGCTATAGATAAGGATAAAGTAGCTGAGTGGGTCACTACAAGCACGACTCAGGAGGTAACCACTACAAGGCAGTCTCTAGTATTAGGGGATCAGACTAGGGCTCAAGAGAGTTTGCTGAGTCCTACGCCTCTAGGTTCTCAGGTACCCAGAACAGAAGGACCTGCAGGGGTTTATGCACCTCCAGGGGTTCTAGCAGTAGTTCCTATACCGCCACCAGGTGCCTTAGAGCAGGATCTTAGAGGAGCGATACAGGTTTTCACACAGTTGGTAGCCGCTCAGGCTCAGAGATAGAATATGGAGGTCCCTGTTGCTGCTCAAGGAGAGGTAGCGGGATCTTGGATTTGAGATTTCCTCCGTATGAATCTGCCTGTGTTCACAGGCTCTAGCATTGCAGAGGACCCTCAACAATTCATTGATGAGACTCATAAGATTTGTAAAATGATGTGGGTATTGGAGACAAATTCCGTTGAATTGGCCTCCTATCAGTTAAAAGATGTTGCTATCGCTTGGTATGAGATGTGGGAAGCTTCGAGGGGTGAGAATGCTCCCCCAGCGGTCTGGAAGGACTTTTCAAGGGCCTTCATGGATCATTTCTTGCCATTTGAGCTTTGATAGGCAAAGGTCGATGAGTTTTTGTATTTAGAGCAGCGTGATCTCAATGTTAGAGAGTACAACTTATGATTTACACAATTGTCTAGATTTGCTCCAGAGTATGTTAGTACACAGGCATCAAGGATTCATAAATTCGTGCGTGGCCTTGTCAGTCGTTTGAGGGATAATGTTTCTGCTGCTTCTCTGAATAGGGATTTAGATATAGCAAGGATCATGGCATATGATCAGCAGTTAGATGAGGATCAATGTAATCGTGAAATAGATGAAGAGAGGGAACATAGAAACATAGCCAGGATGGCTGGCCAGTATCAGGGGAGCAGTGGAGCTTCCACCAGTAGAGGGCCACCTAGGCAGACTCAGTCAGCGGCACGCTCCACAACTAGAGCTCTAGCTCGATTTTCGAGATATAGATATGATCAGGGTTAGACTTCTAGGGCGTCAAGCCCACGACCTCAGAGGGATACTAATCGAGGATTACCACCTCAACCTACATGCAGACAGTGTATCCCAGCACACAGAGGAGAGTGTCGGCGTGGTTCGAATTCCTATTATTGGTGTGGTCAAACATAAATGCCTACATGATCAAACATAAATGCCTCTTCTGATGTATGAATATCCTTGACATTAGACTCCATCACCTCTGCGTGGCAATAAGGGTATGAGTGCACAAATATCCTCAATGTCAGACTCCACCGTCTCTATGCGATATCGGATATAAGTGTTCCCAATGCCATACTCTATTGTATCTGTAGTAATAAGGATGCAAATGCACAAATATCCTCAACATCAGATTCTGCCATCTCTACGCGATATCAGATATAAGTGTTCCCAATGCCAGACTTTGTCATCTCTGCAGTAATAAGGATGCAAATGCACAAATATCCTCAACGTCAAATTCACCATCTCTATGCGATATCAGATATAAATGCTCTTGGGTCAATCCTGTACACCAAATGCAACTTAGGGATGCCTCTAAATGTCATCCTCCTAAAACTAGTCGGTAGAGGGAAATAATCTTCGCAGCAAGCATACGCCTACAGTAATTAATGATGATGGTTCTCTCAATATGGTCCTCGGATATGGTTCTTGTGATATGGTCCTCTCTACATGGTCCTCGTGACATGGTTCTCTCAACATGCTCTTGTGATATAATGCAATGTGATACAATGCACTATGATATAATATGATGCAATGCATATAATGCAATGCCATGTAATGTAGTATGATGCAATGTGATGCAACGCAGCATGATACAACGTGACATAGTGCAATATGAATGCATAATATAATGCGATGTAGCGTAATATGATACAATGTGAAATGGTGCAACATGAATGCATAATATAATGCAATGTAGCATCATATGATGCAATGGGAAATAGTGCAACATGAATGCGTAATGTAATGCAATGTGGCACCGTATGATGCAATGGCCTATAGGGTAGTAATAGAAAACATCACCTCCACCTTTGTTGACGCATTGGCTTCTACTTCTGTACCTGTTCTCAAGATAAATAATTAGCAACCATAGCATCATTCTTACTGGCGTCCACAGTCAATATCCAGTAAAAGTTTAAAGAGAAAGCGTTCATAATGATAATTAAAAGAAACTTCGTTTGTAATCATCATCCTTTTCTCGAGGTGGACAGACAAACAATGAGTTATTTTGTAAATAAATGGTTGAACTTGTATCTAGGGACAACTATAAATACCGCATTTGAACACCACATGTTCATTGTAATCCCTGATTTTCTGGGATTTAAGAAGGACATCACTGATCTCTCATCCGATGGTCCCTTGTGTTTTCCATGTCGGCACATTGACTCTTTTGCACGTACCGCTTTCAAACATCATGTGTTGGTCTTGATCCTTGATCTGCTGGGGAATCTGCGGATGTCGTTGATCTCTCCTTATCTGGCAGTTCCTACAAATCACAAGAAAATTCATTAGTTCTAGGAATCGTTGTCTCTTTCAGCTTCTTACCATCATTTTGGCTTTTCTCGCCGATCTTAGGAGTTTGATATTATTGTATTGATTTGAATGCATCATACAGTTAGGGACTTTCATCGATCCCTAACACTTCTTAAGACAACATGCATCCATAGAAAATTTGTCAGTTTTTGGTAAAATTTGATCTGTGTGGACCTCCTTTGATCTTCTGCTCCTTGCTTTGTCATCTCTAGATATTTTCTACCTTCGGGCGTTTGTCTTCCTCGACTCCCTATGTCACAGTGGATGTAATACAAAGTCAAATTTATAAAAGAGCGAATTAACTTGTAAAATCTTTTCAAAAATAGTTTTTGAAAGTATTGATTTTGAAGAAATGGTTTAGGAAAATCTCTGCCAATTTGTCATGTCATGCACTATATCAATGAAAGTATTTCACTTTGAGGCCTTGACATATATGACATGTTGTTGGCGAGCTCTGGAGATGTTTCATCATCCTAGTTGGGGAATTTGGAAATGGTCTTTTGAGAAATCTGTCATGGCTGGAAATTAGTCCACCTCAAATTTTGTCTCAGTTGGGGATTTCTGAAGTAAACTCCAATCTCCTGGTGCTGAGGCATTTTCGAAATTTGTTTTTCTAAACTCTCAAACAAAGCTTGGTGGAAATTTGAGGTCTTTCTCAAAATTTTTGCCCCAGTTAAAGGTGTCATGATGAATCTCATCTTTTTATAAGAGTTTTGACACTCTGTGGGGATTATGAGTTCTTTTTCTCAAAATTCACTTCAATTGCTCTTTGGCACAATTTGAATTCTGATTTGTTGGAGAACGATCTTTGCCTTCCAAATTTTTGAGATTTCTTTCTCAAAAATTCTGCCACAGTTTCTATTTTTTGGGGTAATATGACCGAGCTGTTGTGGCGCTTACGTATCCCGTTGAAGCAGAAGTTAGGTCAAACATAGTTGCCACACTTATAGTGGGAGAATATTGAAAATAAATAAAGGAGTGACCGAAGCCGACAAAGGCCACCTACGTATCTTATTCTTGAGAATTCAGGTCATCATGTAGTTTAAAATAAAAAAAAGGAAAGCTAGATTTTTCTAAAGGGTTGACCGAAGACAACACAGTTCGCCTACGTATCTCATTCTTGAGAATTCAGGTCAAACATAGTTCGTACAAAGAGGATAGGGAATTTCTACCTATTATAAACTACAATCAGAAAATGCAATTACAGGGAATGAAATAAAAGAAAGAAACTATCTTCAGGAGTAGTATATTTTCACGGCATCGGAGTTGATAGGCTTGGGCAACGCTTGGCCATCTATCTCAGACAAAATTAAAGCACCTCCAAATAAAACCTTTTGGACAACGTACAATCCTTGCTAATTTGGTGAAAACTTTCCTTTATCTCGTGGGAGGGAAGACGGGTTAACTGTCCATTCCTTGGATTGAATTCTGGATTAAACAATAAATTTTGGGAGATGATATTTATGCTCATTCCTGTCCTATTATTGTAGGACCAGTCAAATATGTCGATGTATGGCTTAAGCAGATTGATAAGTTCTTTCTTTTGCACTTTTTTCAAATGAACACTGATGCTGATTTCTTTGACTTGATTATCGCCTCCCAGATTAACTACTTCAATTTCTTCTAGGTAGGGCCTTTTCTGGTTCTAAAAATCCTTTGACTCTTTGGTTAGTCGTTCAAGGACCATGATTTTATACTCTTCATTTCTAATATCATTTATCCCGATTTGTTCGTTCAGCTTTTGACATGACATGACTTTGGCAGGCTTTAAGTTATTATTACCAGATAAATAGAGTCATAAGAGGAGTAGCAGCCCAATTTTGCAACTCTTCGCCAGGCCTGGCATCCCTGATTATGGATGCTTTGGGGACTTCTTCTACAATGACATCACATTCCTTGAATAGATCTCCTATTCTATCCCTTAAATTGTCACTTGTAGGAAATAAATTGGGATAGATAAGTCAAAGGTCTTGGCAATTCTCGATCATCCTCTTTATTAAGAATGGTTCTTGTATACCATTCATCATCAGTTTCGTCTATACTGATGGTCCCCCTTTCATGTTTCGGTGAAGGATTGCTACTAGGGGAGGCTGTTTGGAGAATGATGACTCTTTGATCGATTAGGTTCTGAATTTTGTGTTTTAGATTGATACAATCCTCAGTGGTATGCCCAACGCTTACTTAATGGTATGCGCAATATCGATCATATATGAAGAGCCTAGCTGCAGGGTTAGCAGGCTTTGGTTCGATGGGCTGTATTAGTCCAACTGCATTTAGTCTCTCAAAGAGTTGAGTTTGGCTTTCAGCTAATGGAGTAAAGACTCGAGGAGGTTTCTTCTTATGATTTGGATAAGATATTTTATTTTGGTATGTCGGGGTGGTTACTTTGTGGTATATTTGTGGATTTGAACAAAAAGGAATTGGTGCTTGAAAATTTGATTCAAAGTTTTGGTATGTTTGTGGAGGAGGTTGAAAATTTGGAGGTGGAGTTTGATATTTAGTTTGGGCATAAAATATGGGATAGGAGTTTTGTGAGGTTGAAGGGTAGACTTTTAATGGCGAAGGCTTTATCGAGCCGTATTTGAGAGACTCTTCTGTGCTCCAGTTATAAGAAGATGCAAGTGTATTGTTGAAAGAGTTTTCAGGTGCCGCCGTGTTCATGGGAGGGACATGAAGTAGAGACCTTCCTTCACTTGGAGTGGGAAATTTTGCATAAATGATCAAATTAACTAGATTTCTTGTTGTTTTACGGAAAAAATGGTTTTATTTGAAAATTCATTTCGAAAACCAAATTTAAGTTTCGAAACATTTTTTCAAAATAAAGTAAGAGTCGCCACTTAATTAATTTAGAGGAAAATTAAGAAAACCTTTTTAAGAAATTTCTAAAATCTAAACCAGATAAAGACTTTAAAAATTAAGAGATTGAGGGTAAGAGGTCCCTATTAATATTTCGAGAAGGATTTTAAAGCACTCGAAACATCCTCTAACTTGCGGTTATCCGAACTTGTTTGAAAATAATTTATTTTGACTAACTTGAAAAGATCTTGTTCTAATTAACTTGAGAAAACACTTGATTAATCTTGAGAAAAATACTTGAAAGGCATAATGAATACAACTTGACTAAAACTAGATGAAATTTGAAAGACTTGGAAATAATTTAGTAAATAGTTTATAAAAGAAACATGCTTGGTTACAGTTAAAAGAAAACTAATTTATCATTAAAGAAAAGGTTGCAAAGAAGATCTTTCAAAAGGAAAATTAAAAATACGAAAGGTACTTCTTTGAGGGAGAATTCAACCAAGGTATTGTCAGTCCAAGTTAGTTACAAATAATTCTAACTAACAAAATATAAAGAGATTAAGGCATAAAGAAGATATTAAGACTTGGGCTTAATAATTTGGGCTTTAGTCCATTCAACACCTGTCCTAGAAAATCTAATTAGGGATTTGAGCCCATATTCTGCCTCACTTTGTACTTTTAGCCCAATTTTTTTCAATTTTTTAATCCCATTTCAGGGCTGCTAACATATTGCTGCTGTTGCTATTTCATTGCATTGGGATTGACCCATTTCTCGGAAGTTCTAGCCCGTTCAGACTGTTACTGCTTCATCCATATTGGGCTTTGGCCCATTTTTTTTCCATTTCTTTAGCCTGTAGATCTTTCTTTTGGACGAGGTCTGACTCGATGAAGCGTTGGGTTTTACCCAACTCAGAAATGCAAGGAATGGAGTTCATGATGAACTCGTCGAGTTGTTCATACAATAATAAAGGGAAGAAATAAGCATAATTCAATATGACAAACAAAAACCAAACAACTTAAACATGATAAGCAACATGGGAGAATCTTAGTTGAATTTCAACACAAGTAAACAGTAGATATTCCATAATTTCTCACTTATTATGCTAGAAATCAACCAATTTCACAACACAATAAACAATTTTTACAACAAGGTTGCATGGACCAAGTTTGATTGAGTACAATCTTTATACAAACAATCATTTAGGAAAGTAGGATGAAAGAAACAAGATGTTATTTGAGGCCCTATGAATTCGGGATTCATGCATACAGTGAGTTAAAATATATGATGTATGATTCAGGTGATCCATTCTACGTAAAAGAACACAAGGGTTTTGACTATCATGTTGCTAAAACAATGAGGAAACAATATGTTTGGGACAAAATTTGAATACATCAGAGTCACACGTTACACACATGGGAAAATAAACCAGTGAATTAGACCAAACACACCAAAACTCGTTCTTGAAACAACCCATTTTTTTATGCTTAATTAACTAGTTATTTGAGGAAAATATTTAAACAGATTCCTAACAATACTTATAGGAGCAGGTAACAATCATGAATCAACAGAACGTTATCAACTTCAAGGTTTTGACAATTTCTAAACTTGGCAAGATGGATTTGGAATTGACTGAACAAACTCTCATGTTTCACTTTTAATATCTCAACACACCAAACACATAATATCAAACAAAATCAGCCTAAAACCAGCACAGATATTTCTAAGAGCGTAACCTTACATTATACTAAAGAGAAACATAAAAGGATAAATATGAGGGGTTTACAACGTGCCTAGCTGAAACATAAGCATGATCTGATGAGAAATAAAACACAACTTGTCTCATGAAAGTATAGCTATACCCAATCAAACAAATTCAAGCATCAACGTGTTATTCCAAGAATGATTATCAGCCTTAAAGCTAAACCAATTTTTTCAGAAATTCTCACATAAGGGTCATTCACACAAGTACATGAATCGTCAAAATGGCAAGTAACATTGACTACAGTGTCTGAGTTTAGGGAGAAATGAACAACAGCTTCTGACCACAAAACTCAAAAGAAAAATCTCATTACTCTTCGTTGCTCAGTCTGTCTTCTTGAATGATCCTAAATAACAGTATTTCGACTTCAGAGGGTATCACTGCTTCCAAACCATACACCAACACATAAGGATTTGCCTCGGTCGAAGTCCTGATGGTCGTTCGGTATCCCAACAAATCATAAGGCAACATCTCGTGCCAAGACCAATGTCTATCAACCATCTTTCTCAAGATCTTCTTGATATTCTTGTTGGCAGCTTCCAAAGCTCCATTCATTTGTGGGCGGTATGCGGTTGAATTCCAGTGAGTGATCTTGAATTGGTCACATATCTCTCTCATCAAGTGACTATTTATATTCGCTCTATTGTCCGTGATGATTGACTCGGGGATTCCAAATCGGCAAATCAAATTGTTCTTGGGAAAATCAGTTATAACCTTTTTGGTTACGAATTTGTAAGAAGCAGCTTCCACCCATTTGGTGAAATAATCGATTGCTACCAAAATGAATATGTGTCCATTCGAGGCAGCAACTCGATAGGACCAATGACATCCATTCCCCAGGCTACAAAAGGCCAAGGTGCACTCATAGCATGAAGCTCGCTAGGTGGCACTCGAATCAAATCTCCGTGGATCTGGCACTTGTGACATTTTTGTACGAACTTGCTACAATCATTTTCCATGGTCATCCAAAAGTATCCGGCTCGCAAGATCTTCTTGGCTAGGGTAAATCCATTCATATGAGGTTCTCACACTCCGGCATATACTTCTTCGAGTAGTTTTGTAGCTTCGACCGAGTCCATGCATCTTAAAAATCCAAGGTCTGGAGTCCTCCTATAAAGGATTTCTCCAATTAGGAAAAAGTTGTTGGCCATCCGACGAATTGTCTTCTTTTGGTTAGCTGTCACATTTTCTGGGTAGATCCCAGCTTCTAGAAACCTCTTGATATCACAATACCACGGCTTTCCATCTGGTTCAGCTTCAACTTGTGCATAGTGTGCAGGTTGCTCTTTCAAACCTATTACTAACGGATCAATTTAATTCTGGTCCGGGTGCTGAATCATGGAACATATGGTTGCCAAAGCATCAACAAATTCATTTTGAATTCTTGGAGTATGTTTGAACTCGATCTTTCTGAACCTCTTGCACAAATTTTGGACCAGTTTCACATATGACACAATTTTGGGGTTTTTCACAGCCCTTTCGCCTTGGACTTGGTGAATCAGCAAATTGGAGTCACCAATAGTTCTCGAACATCCATATCAATAGCCAATTGAATACCAAGAATACAGGCTTTATACTCGACCATGTTGTTGGTGCATGAAAAATGGATTTTGTCTATCACTAGGTAATGCTGACCAGTTTCTGATACCAAGACTACTCCAATACCTGAACCTTTGAAGTTGACTGCTCTATTGAAGAACAATCTCCAACCAGGGTATGCTTCTGCGATATTTTCTCCCACGAATAGAACCTCTTCATCCGAGAAATAAGTTTGGAGTGGTTCATAATCTTCATCAACTGGATATTCCGCTAAATGATTCACTAAGCCTTGTCCTTTGATTGCTTTTTGAGTCACATACACGATGTCGAACTCACTTAGAAACATTTTCCATTTGGCCAATTTTCCCGTAGGCATGGCCTTCTGGAATATGTACTTCAGGGGGTCCATTCTGGAAATGAGATACATCGTGTAGGACGACAAGTAATGTCTCAACTTCTGGGTGACCCAAGTCAAAGCACAACAGGTTCTTTCTAATAAAGTATAACGAGCCTCGTAGGGAGTGAACTTCTTGCTTAAGTAGTAATTTGCTCGTTCTTTCTTTCCGCTTTCATCGTGTTGCCCTAGGACTCAACTAAATGCATTTTCTGAGACAGACAGATATAGCAATAACGGGCTTCCTTATCTCGGAGGAACCAATACCGGCGGACTAGACAAGTAATTCTTGATATGGTCAAAAGCTTGTTGGCACTCTTCAGTCTAACTAGTTGGCACATCTTTCTTTAACAACTTGAAAATCGATTTGCAAATGACCGTTGACTGGGCTATGAATCGGCTAATATAATTCAGTCTTTCCAAGAAACTCATGAATTCTTTCTTGGTTTTCGGGGGAGGCAACTCCTGAATTGCCTTGATTTTTGAAGGGTCGAGTTTGATGCCCCTCCTACTGACTACGAAGCCCAATAACTTACCGGATGACACCCCAAAAGCACACTTGGCAGGGTTCAGCTTCAGATTATAGTTTCTTAGTCGATCAAAGAACTTCATTAAATGGGTCAGGTGATCCGAACTCTTGCGGGACTTAATAATCATATCATCCACATACACTTCGATCTCTTTGTGAATCATGTCATGGAATATTGTCGTCATGGCTTGTATATAAGTGGCACCCGCATTCATAAGGCCAAACGACATCACTCGGTAATGATAAACACCCCAAGGTTTAATGAAAGCCATTTTCTCCGCATCTTCTTCATCCATTAAAATTTGGTGGTACCCAGCAAAACAATCCATGAATGACTGCATCTCATGCTTTGCATAGTTATCGATAAGGATGTGGATATTGGGTAATGGAAAGTTATCCTTGGGACTGGACTTGTTCAGGTCTTTATAATCAACACAGATTTTGATATTCTTGTCTTTCTTGGGAACTAGGATGATGTTGGCCAACCAAGTAAGATACTTTGTGACCTCTACCACCCTGGAATGTATCTGTTTGGTAACTTCTTTTTTGATTCTCAAGCTCAGATCTGGCTTGATCTTTCGAGTTTTCTATTTGATCATATCAAACCTTGGGTTAATAGGCAATTTGTGAGAGACTATGTCTGAGCTCAGTCTCGGCATGTCACTGTAGGCCCAAGCAAATATGTTGATGTACTCTCGGAGTAATTTGA
The DNA here is from genome assembly GCA_003996215.1 of Jaltomata sinuosa. Lineage (NCBI taxonomy): Eukaryota > Viridiplantae > Streptophyta > Magnoliopsida > Solanales > Solanaceae > Jaltomata > Jaltomata sinuosa. Next base: position 103,434 of record QJPP01002095.1, on the reverse strand, counting down.
TTAGTTCCCTTTGTTGTACTTCTGTCAGATGAACACTGATTCTAGTTTCTTTGACCTCTTAGCCATCCCTAGATTGACTGTCTCAGTTTTCTCTAGGTTGGGCCTTTTTCGATTCTCCAAGTCTTTCAGTTCCTCATTCAATTCTTCAAGAACCATGGTTTCTTCATCATATTCCTCAGAATCATCATCGTCCAGCTCGGTTTGTTGCAATCTCGACTTGGCTCGGGGGGATACAACTCAGTTGGTAGAGTTCCGCTCTTGCTCTTGACATGACATGAAAGTGGCAGGTTTTAACTTATTATTACTGAAACCAAAACAAAATGAGTTAGATAATAACAAGTAAACATAAATAATTTTGAACAGTAAATGTTTTCGAAATAAGGAGGCTTTTATTGAAATTCTGAAAATATTTACAAACTATGGCTATAAACCACATGAATATAGGTTCATGCATTTTGGAAAGCAGTAAACGATACGAGGAATATTAAAACATAAAGGGTGGGTCGCGGAGCCTCATCCGAACTATCACCAATTTTTCATAAAATAGAGTCTTTGTCTACCCAGCCGAGCAGAGAGCCACGAGGGGAGTTGCGACCCAATTCTACAACTCTTCGCCGAGCCTGGCATCCCTGATCGTGGATGCTTCAGAGGTTCCATCTATTACAATATCACATTCCTCAAATAGCATTCCGATTCCATCTTCTAATACGTCACTTGGGGAAGCAATACGCACCGAGAATAACTGATACAAATTAGGGAGCAATTTTGACAGTCCTGAGTACTTCTCCTCTTTGACTTTTGCCTTATATTCTCGATCTATATGCCTTAAGCCATGCCTGGTTAGTTGTTCAAGAATTCCTATGGGTTCAGTCATATCGTCGGAATTTATTCCCAGCCTGGTTTATATCCGCTCCTCAATATCACGGTCACGAGCATTTTATGGATAGGCGGTATGGGAATTTGAGGAGCAAGATCCTCTCCCGTGGCATTGACGATCTCCACTGTGTAGAAATTTCTTCCTCTCGAGACTTCTTTAATCATAGGGACACAGCCGTTAGGATGGCTTAAGTGACTTCCTTCTCCGTGGATCACCACCTTATGTTCTTCCCAGGTGAACTTTACCATTTGATGTAAAGTTGATGGCATGGCTCCAGCTCCATGGATCCATGGTCTTCCCAAAATCAAGTTGTAGCTGGTGGTAATATCCATGACTTGGAATTCTGTATGAAACTAGGTAGGTCCCATTTGGATGTATAGGCTGACTTCTCCGATAGTGTTTCTTTGACCACCATCAAAGGCTCTTACGTTGACCCTGCTCTAGCGAATCTATCCCAAATCATACTCCAACTGAGTAAGTGTGGACAATAGACAGATGTTCAACCCTGACCCATCATCAATCAACACTCTGATCACAATCTTCTCTTGACTCTTGATAGTGACATGTAAGTCTTTGTTGTGCATCATGCCTTCAAAAGGCAACTCATCATCACTAAAGCAAATGCGGGTGCCCCCTAGGACTCCGCTTACCATGGCGGTCAAATTTTTTGCACTAGTACCTGTTGGTACGTAAGCTTCATTCAGGACTCTGAGCAATGCCTGCTTGAGTAACACCCAAATAAAAATTTAGGCGGGGGTCTTCTCCAAATGCTTTACAATGGAGTACTCCTTTGACTGCATTCTTCTCCAGAATTCTTCCGCTTTACCTTCATTGATTGGCCTCTTCTGTTGGTCTTTCTTATAAGTATCATTTGCCAGGTCATCGGGGATATGACATCTTCTCGATCTTGTCATACCATGGGCTACGACGGCCTCAAATATGAACTCTTTTTCTGCTGGTAGCAAAGCGAAAGCTTGCTGAGGTGCTGCTAACACAATGAATTGTGGCTTCTCTATGATACTCAAGGCAGCCACAAACTTCTCTAACTCTTCTGGATGTTTAGGATCAGCTGACACTATGGAATTGCTTATGATCCAGTCTTCGTCTATCTCAATCATATTCACAGCGGCTCCTCCATGATTTAAGAGCGGGTTATTATTAACATTCGGTGGCACTGTCTATAATGTAATCATTTTTTGATCAATCAAGTCCTGAATCCCGTGTCTCAGGTTAATGCAGTCTTCAGTGCTGTGTCCAACACCTCTGGAGTGGTAAGCACAATGCCGATCAACTTTGTAGAAGCGAGAGTCTTTGTTTGCAAGTTTGGGTGGAATGAGCTGAATAAATCCGGCAACCTTCAATCTTTTGTACAACTGAGTTCTGGTCTCAGCCAGCTGGGTAAAAGTTCGAGGAACTTTCTTTTCTAGATTTGGGAGAGGGGGATTGGCATCAGTGGTAGGAGGAACTTGGCGATTATTCTGGTTCTCGAGAGCCTTTTGATATACCTGAAAGTTCTGTGAAGGAGCTTGGTAAGTGGGTTGCACATTTGGTTATGGAGCTTGGTATATGGGCTGCACATTTGGTTGTGAAGCTTGGTAAATAAGTTGAGTATAGTAAGTCAGTTGTGGGTTTTGTGGAGATGGGGGAGGGGTTGTTGGAACAAGTGATTTTTTATAATTGGTTCCAAAGGGTTTCTTTGGTTTTGTGCTAGGACTGGAGGACACTGAAGATATCTCTTCCCTCTTCTACTTGGGAAATCCTATCAATCTTGCAGATGCCGAGGCCTTGGCAATCTTGCCGCTACGAAGACCTTCTTCAACAATTTCACCAATCTTAACTAGATCGGCGAATTTTGCGTTTACTGCTGATATCATTTTGTCATAGAACTTTGACTCTTGAGAGCGCATAAACACTGCGATTATCTCTTCTTCGGTCATAGGAGGACACACTTTTGTTGCTTCCTTTCTCTACCAATAGGCATAATCTCGGAAGTCCTCATTTGATTTCTGCCTAATGCGACCTAGAGAGTATCGATCCAGGACAACTTCCACATTATATGCAATCCTTTGAGCAAAGTCTCTAGCTAGATCACTCTTCCTAGACCACTTCTTCAATTCCTATGAGGTGAACCATTCTAAAGCCTCTCTGCTCAGACTTCGGCTGAACAACCTCATTAACAGAGCATCGTTCTTTCGTACGCCGACCATTTAGTCATAATAGCTTCTCAAATGAGCCTTAGGATTCCCAACACCTTTGAAGGTCTCAAACTTAGGAATCTTGAATCCGTCTAGCAGGTCCATTTTTGGATGGATGTAGAGATCATCGTAGTCATAGCCTTTTTCACAGGACGAGCCTCGAAACTCCTTGATCCTGGCTATCTCCTCTTTCATTAGTGCTATGTCACACTCATGCTTCTTCTTTGTGGCCTTCAACGTTTTCTCTTTCTCCTCGTAGTGGTCAAGCTCGGGGCTTTCTGAGAGGGCAGTGCATGGTTCTACCATTGCATAAAAAGCAGGAGGTGGCATATTCTGAATTATTGGAGGCTGGAATTGTGGAATGGATTTTGGGTATGTAGGTTAGTGATATTGGGATGGTTATTCTGTGAGTTGTAGGTGTTTGGTGGCGTGTTTTGGTATTTTGGAGGGAGGTTTTGTAGAAGGTAGGCACTTGGGTTGTTACTCTGGTTAGTGTGCTGGATAGGAGAAGTATGGATTTGATACGAGGATCCAATATGAGAAGGGTTATTGGAGAGAGGTTCGTTGGAAGGTCTAGGTGTGGAGGCAGGATGGATATTCCCTGGTCGGTTCTCAGTTAATGGAGAATTGAGTGAAGGGATTTGGAGAGGAGGCTGGGAGTAACCCAGAGTCGAAGTGTTAGCGGTAATAACCAAGCTTGCCATATTTTTGGATTTTTGTACCTCTTCTTGCATCTTCTCTAGCTTCCTTGCCAATTTGGCAATCATTTCTCTCTATTCAGCAATAACATTGTCTCTTACAGCTAAAGCGTTCTCTTCTTCACTATCAGTCATTCTACCCTTGGCAAAGTGAGGGTTAGAGGAGGAATCTATTTGTGCCTTTGAGCGGGTGAAGTAGGGATGTTCGGCCAGTTTTGTCAACACAGAGTAGTTTCTATTACCTGTTGAAGTAAAATAACTCAAAGGCCAATATGTTAGATCCTGTTAGTGATAAACAATATAAGATATCTGACTAAAGATAAACACGTAAGAATTGCATTAAACACATAAAGTTCCTTTTTATCAAGGCAAATTTATCCATGGGGTTATTGACTCGAAGGTTCAATGGGTAGGAATTTGTCCATCGATTTTGGATAGGTAGATTTTATCAGGAGATTTGACTTATCGAGTCTTTATTTTTTATTCTTGTCTTGTAGAACTTGATGTGTCTTCTGAACTTTTTAGCATCTTCGTCGAAGTGGGAAAATGAAAATTCCTTAAGGATAGGGGCCGGGCCTTGAAGGCTGCCTACGTATCTCACGAAGGAGAATTCAGGCCCTACGTAGTTCGAGGGGTAAAAAGGATATGTTTTCATTTCATTTCATTTATTCCACTATCTTTTGTTTACAAGGGGAAAAGTAAATGCGTCATAAAGGAAATAACTATAATAACCTTGCTACTTTTAAAGCTTCTTTAGATTGTGGTAGGTCTCGATCTTCTTGATCTATGGTCTTCTGTCAAGGGTAGTAGGGCGATAGCTCCAGCTGAATTCTTCCTATAGCAATGAGATTCTCCAGATCAACCCTAAAGGCGTGGCAAGTCTCGATATCGTGGCCTTCTTCACCTGCATGGTAGAGGCAAACTTCCTTCCCTCGACGCCATGCCCTGGACATGCTCTTTGGTTTTCTCTCGATTGGGTCCAGAATTCTGGCATGAAGGAACTTCGTGTAGATATCGTAGTAAGTCTCCTGAAAGACCTTGAAGTCATGCCTACGAATTGCTACATCCTTAGTGATTGGAATACCAGGACTGACTTGATCACACGTGAGGATAGTCCGGGGACCCCACATGTGGCCTATCTGTCCGCTGTTAATCATGTGATAAACTCTGGCCCTTAAGGCATTGTATTCATCAGTGGTATGACCCTTCTGCCATGGGTGATATGCACATTCCTTGTGTTTATTCTAAGGCTGGCATTCGAATCCCTCAGATTCATCAGGATAAAGGGCTCTCATGGCTTTCAAAGTCTCATAAAGGTCATACAGAAGGATGAGTCTGGGTCCTTGAAGATACTCTCGGGAGTGAGCTTTGAGGGTGATGTGCTCTTTCCCTGGCCTGACCCTAGTTGGCCACACAACATCATATCTGATCTTGGTCCAGTGGTTTGTGACTTGTCTGGGAGGTATGGTTTGTTCAACGATCCCTTGCTCGGGTTCTTCATTTTCCTCCATGAAATTTTTGAGTTGTTGTGCAAGCTCTTCATCCTCTAGGTCGTTCATGGCTCTTGTTAGTGCTATTATTTCACCAACCTTAGCTATTTGTTCTTCTGTGATAGCTATCTCTTCATCTAGTCGTGCAGATTTTGCAAATGCTGCTTTAGTGAGTTATTCCACCTTCTTGGTCTGTTTTTTGACCTCGGCTATCTTCCTATTGATTTCTTCCATCCTTCTAAGCATTAATTCCTTGGTGTCCATGGTGAATCGACTTCCTCATAGATGGTAAAGAAGCCTTTAGGTATAGTTGGGTGAGGTTCAAATTTTCTAGAGAAACCGAGAGACTCAAGGAGTAATTTGGTCGGACTTTGCATAGTGGGCTTTATATTTTGCCTACGGTGTTCTGAAAAATTCCATCATGGAGTGAACCAATTTTCCTTGATTCAAGCAAAACACATAGCACATAAATCAGTTTATATTGCAATAATATCACAAAAAATATCGCATGCTAACTAGGTAACCTTTTTGTGCCAAAGGTGGGCCTAGCGAGTTTGAAAGACGTATGTGTCATATTTAAACCATTCTATTGCCCCAAAAATAGCATATATATATATGGAAAACTTCCCTTTTAAAGGGATACAAATGCTGGCCAAAAGGGGAACATTTTAAGGGAAGGGATAAGTACATAAAAGTCACTCCCGCGCAGGGGCCATTTTAGGGAAAGTAAAAACATACATAGAAATTAAACCCGCGCAAGGGCGAAGACACTAAAAGTAAGATGTAGAAGGTCCATCCTCGGTTCTGCTCCGATTGGATGCTCCGGCAATGCTCCTAAGTTCAAATTGGCTTAACCACATGTCGCTTTGAAGTTTCACCACTTGTTCATGTATAGGCAACTCCCCGGCTTCCAAGGCTTTCTTGGTCATTTGGGAGTCAAGATGGGCTAGTCCTACTCTCATGTCTTCGAGTTCCTAAGTCAAACCCGCTATGATGCGCCGATCTTCTTCTTGTTTCATAAGAAATTCCCGCTCTCTTCTGGCCGTTTCCTCTTGGAGATTCAGTAATTGTAGATGGACATTGGGTCTAGAATCGACCCATGGTTCTGATATAGATGCTCCTTCGATGTCTGCTTTTACCCATTCTTTGTAGCCATCTTCATATCTGGGATTGAACCTGTCTGGGGATAGTGTCTCTGGACCCATTTTTACGAGTGTCTTTCAGTTATGGCGAATTTTCCCATCCTTCAGGACTTTTGCATCTTCATTGTAGTCGATGTAGCAAACCATGTGAACAGTCGCCAGTTTGACCTGGACCCTTCCAAATTGTCTAAGGACCCTTTGCGGAGCATAGGGTCGGATTCCCCGAATTCTTAGTAGAGGGAGGAAAGCTAAATCACGACATCTCATGATTACTCCTTTTGAGTAAATTTTGTCGAACATCATTTGAACATTATCTTCTCGAAGTTCATAAAAAGCTTAGGCACACCCTACTTGGTCCTATTTCTAGTGCCTCTGTGATGAAGTACTTCTGTCAATAATGCCAAGTTATCTAGCCTATCTGGTTTAGGGATTTCCTGGTTCCCGTCGTCTTTGACTAAATGTTTAAGAATCCAGTGTTGTACAAGCCGTTTGCACCCTTGGAAGTAACGATGTCCATTTTTGCACCTTCCGAGAGCCGTATAAATTTCAGATAAGATGACTGGGACCAACAGAAAGTAACTTATGGTTCCGCCCTCTGATAGCCCATGAAACATGGTATGGGCCACCATTGTTATCCGGGTGTTGATGAAGAGATTTTCATTTAATGGGAATACCATGATACCTAAGAGAGCTATAACAAATGCCAAGGCTCGAGTTTTGTTCCATTCCTGAAATGTGTAAAACTCATTCTGGTACTGAAAGAACCCCTCCCTAGTCCCAAAGCGGTTATAAGGAATTTGGAAAGAAATACTTGGCCCGGTTATCCATGGGCATTGATGTTCCTGTAGATGGAGATACTTGGCGATCTGAGTTGGGGTGGTCTTGTCCGGTATCAAAATGCCTTGTTGAGGTCTTAGTTTCCTTTCCTTGGTCATTCCCGCAGTTTCAATTCAATCTCTGAGTTCCTCTATCATTGGAGTCATTTCCATTGTTCTGAAATGGAACACCATTTTCTCGCTATCCCAATACCCGGTTAGGACCTCGATTAATTTCGGCCATGCTTCCATATCCAATAAGGCCGACAAATGACCCATGTATTGACGGACTGTCTTCTGACAGTTTGGACCTAAATTTATCCACCACATTCGGAGGAGTAGGAGAGCTTCTTTCATCACATCAAACTTGAGGAATCTCGACATCCTACAAAATAGAGTAATCTGTTAGGCCCCACTCCAGGACAATAGTCCGGTTACAACACATACGTCTTTCAAATAGCACATAGTTGGATGCTATGTCGTTGGGTCAGAAACCCATTGACATATTTTGGCGGTGCACTAATGGACTTAATATCCCTTGGATATTAAGACATCCTAGGCTAATGCCTATTTCAGAATTTGGTTTCGCTCTATCCTAAGTTCTTAGAATGGGTTTCAAAATTGACAGGGAACCCAGGCGGACAACCAAGGCTAAAACAACAAGTGATCGTTAACCGACCGCGGGTCAACTACTTCACTCGTCTATTTTTAGAATTGTGTGTTTTGTCAAGAACGACCGCAAATACTTGCATAATCGCCTTTTTACCCCTAATGCAATCTAATGCTTTGCCAAGGGAGGAGGAAGATGTCATGAACAATTATAAGTGCGGAAAAGTAAACAAGTAAGGAAAGCGATAAGGTTACTACTTATTACAATTCCGAATAGTTAGTCAAATAAGTTAGTTTCAAACAATAAGGTTAGAACCTAGTTGAACTATCCCCAATAGAGTCTCCATTTCTGTTTTACGGAAAAATGGATTTATTTGAAAATTCATTTCGAAAACCAAGTTTAAGTTTCAAAATATTTTTTCAAAATAAAGCAAGAGTCGCCACTTAATTAATTTGGAAGAAAATTAAGAAAACCTTTTTAAGAAATTTCTAAAATTTAAAACAGATAAAGACTTTAAAAATTAAGAGATTAAGGGTAAGAGGTCCCTATTAATGTTTCGAGAAGAGTTTTAAATCACTCAAAACATCCGCTAACTTGCGATTATCCGGACTTGTTTGAAAAATAATTTATTTTGACTAACTTGAAAAGATCTTGTTCTAATTCACTTGAGAAAACACTTGATTAATCTTGAAAAAAACACTTGAAAGGCATAATGAATACAACTTGACTAAAACTAGATGAAATTTGAAAGACTTGGAAATAATTTCGTAAATAGTTTATGAAAGAAACATGCTTGGTTACAATTTAAAGAAAACTAATTTATCATTAAGAAAGGGTTGCAAAGAAGAGCTTTCAAAAGGAAAACTAAAAATACGAAAGGTACTTCTTTTAGGGAGAATTCAACCAAGTTATTGTCAGTCCAAGTTAGTTACAAATAATTCTAACTAACAAAATATAAAGAGTTTAAGGCATAAAGAAGATATTAAGCCTTGGGCTTAATAATTTGGTCTTTAATCCATTCAACACCTGTCCTATAAAATCTAATTAGGGCTTTGAGCCCATATTCTGCCTCACTTTGGACTTTTAGCCCAATTTTCTTCTTTTTTTAGCCCATTTTAGGGCTTCTAACATATTGTTGCCGCTGCTGTTTCGTTGCATTGGGCTTGACCAATTTCTTGAAAGTTTCAGCCCATTTGGACTGTTACTGCTTCATCCATATTGGGCTTTGGCCTATTTTTTTCATTTCTTCAACTTGTAGATCTTTCTTTTGGACGAGGTCTGACTCGATGAAGCATTGGGTTTTACCCAACTCAGAAATGCAAGGAATGGAGTTTGTGATGAACTCGTCGGGTTGTTCATGCAATAATAAAGGAAAGGAGTAAGCATAATTCAATATGACAAACCAAAACTAAATAACTTAAACATGATAAACAACATGGGAGAATCTTAGTTGAATTTCAACACAAGTAAACAATGGATATTCCGAAATTTCTCACTTATTATGCTAGAAATCAACCAATTTTACAACACAATAAACATTTTTTACAGCAAGGTTGCATGGACCAAGTTTGATTGAGTACAATCTTTATACAAACAATCATTCAGGAAAGTAGGATGAAAGAAACAGGATGAGGCCCTATGAATTCGGGATTCATGCATACAGTGAGTTGAAATATATGATGTATGATTCAGGTGATCCATTCTATGTAAAAGAACACAAGGCTTTTGACTATCATGTTGCTAAAACAATAAGAAAACAATCATGTTTGGGACAATATTTGAATACATCATAGTCACACATTACACACATGGGAAAATAAACCAGTGAATTAGACCAAACACACCCAAACTCGTTCTTGAAACAACCCATTTTTTATGCTTAATTAACTAGTTCCTTGAGGAAAATATTTAAACAGATTCCTGATAATACTTATAGGAGTAGGTACCAGTCATGAATCAACAGAACGTTATCAACTTCAAGGATTTGTCAATTTCTAAACTTGGCAAGACGACTTTGGAATCGACAGAACAAACACTGATGTTTCACTTTTAATATCTCAACAAACCAAACACATAATATCAAACAAAATCAGCCTAAAACCAGCATAAAAATTTCTATGAGCATAACCTTACATTATGCTAAAGAGAAATATAAAAGGAAAATGATGAGGGGTTTACAACGTGCCTAGCTGAAACATAAGCATGATATGATGAGAAACAAAACACAACTTGTCTCATGAAAGTATAGCTACACCCAATCAAACAAATTCAAGCATCAACGTGTTATTCCAAGAATGATTATCAGCCTTAAAGCTAAACCAATTTTTTCAGAAATTATCACATAAAGGTCATTCACACGGGTACATGAATGGTCAAAATGGCAAGTAACATTGACTACATTGTTTGAGCTTAGGGAGAAATAAACAGCAGCTTCTGACCACAAAACTCAAAAGAAAGTCCGCACCTATGGTTTTTCTTTGAGAATTTCATCCTTTTCGGATGCTCTCAACAATATCTCAAAATAAAATTGTTAGTAGTAGCATAATTCCATTTGGAAAGGTAGTTTCTTTGTCATATCTTGTTCTTGGGTTACGTCGAATCCTGTGTTGTGACGTCTTTTTGACACATTTCATACCTATTGTTTTGGTTCAAGATTTTCATCCTCTTAGATGTTCTCGGCAATATTTTAAAATAAAATTATTAGTAGTAAAGTAATTCAATAGATAAAGATAGCTTCGTACCTCATTTTTTGCATTTGTTGCTTTTTGAAGAAGATGCCATCTTTTCTTCCTCTGACTTGGGGAAATAGCGACTTCCATGATGAAAATATGATAGCCTTCATAGCTATCAGATAGGATTACCTTTGTGGAAGTTTGATGTAGTGATTCTTTGAATATGATGACCCTCGTAGTCGTTGCAATGTAATGGTCTTCGTAACCATTTACGGCATTCTCTTGAACATGATAGCCTTCATAGCTTTTGATAGTAGTATTTGCATATACCTTTGGGTAAAGTCTTGCACATCATCCGTATCTACGCAACTAATATATATTCCCTGAATTGTCAGGCTTTGGGTAATCTAGTACATTATCTGACTTTGGATAAAAGCGGCTTACAAATGCCTTTAATTTGCCAGCTTTCGAGTGATCTTGCACATCATCTGACTTTGGATAGAGGCGGCTTACAAACGTCCTTCGAATTTCCAGTTTTTTTGGATAATCCTGCACTTTTATCCGATCTTAAATGTAACGCGACTTACAGATTTTCCTTGAATTGATAGCCTTTGGGTAGTCCAGCACAATATCAACGTGGATATATCGTGGCTTATAGATAATCCTTGGACTATCAATTTTTGGTAGTCTTGCACTTTATCCAATTTCAGATATTATCGCGACTTACGCATTACCCTTGAACAATCAATCTTCAAGTGATCTTGCACACTACCCAGTTTCATATATCGCTGCATCTTACAAATAACTCTTAGTCTATCAAGTTTTGGGCAATCTTGCACACTATCCGGTCTCAGATATCGCTGTGACTTATAGATGACTTTTGGCCTTCCAATTTTGGGAGATCTAGTTCATCGTCCAATTTGGATGGCATCTTATAGACATCCCTCAGACTATGTGCTTTCGACCTTAATGGCAAGCGGTATTTGATTATCGGAGTGACAAGGCCTTTGTCACACAATCAAATATAGTTGCATCTTCTGGCAATCGATGCTTTTGAATTTATAAACATCCTTCAGGGTGAGACTTCATTGTCTCAATGCGATAGCAGAATAAGGGTGCATAAATATCTTCAACGTCAGACTCCACCGTCTTACACGATATCAGATATGAATATGCTGGATGCCAGACTTGGCATAATACTAAGGAAGCAAATACATCCTCAACATCAAAATCCACCATTTCACGCGATATCAAACATAAATATGATGAATGCCAGGCTTGACATAATAAATGGCAATATCCTCAATGTTAGACTCCACCGTCTCACGCGATATTAGATATAAATACGCTAAATGCCAGACTTGGCATAATAAATGGTAATATCCTCAATGTTAGACTCCACCATCTCACGCGATATTGGATATAAATATGTTGAATGTCAGCTTGGCAAAATAATGGTAATAGCAAATACATCCTCAATGTTAGACTCCGCCGTCTTACGTGATATCGGATATGAATATGCTGAATGCCAGACTTGGCATAATAATGATAATAAAACAAATATATCCTCAACGTCAGACTCTTCCATCTTACGCGATATCGAATATGAACACACTGAATGCCAGACTTGGCATAATAATGATAATAAAGCAAATATATCCTCAATGTCAGACTCTTCCATCTCACGCGATATTAGATATAAATATGATGAATGCCAGACTCAGTATAATAAATGGAAATATCCTCAATGTTAGACTCCATTGTCTCACGCGATATTAGATATAAATATGCTCTTGGGTCGATCCCATGCAACCAGTGTGACTTAAGGACGCTTCTGAATGTCATTCTCTTTGAAACCAGCCGATAGAGGGACATAATATTCGCAGCAAATGTATCTGCGATATTAATGATGATGATGGTCCTCGTGACATAGTCCTTGTGACATGGTCCTCGTGACATAGTCCTTGTGACATGGTCCTCTTGACATGCAAATATGATAATGATGTGGATGATCATGCAATGGTATGATAGAAACTACAGAAAATATCACTTTTTGTTTTTATGTTGTCCTGTTGACTCCTTTGTGTGTACATGTGCTCAAGGCAAACAATTTGCATACACAATGTCGCTTTTACTAGTGACCACAGTCAAACTTGAAAAACTTTAAAGATAACATCTATGAAGCTATTCAAAACAACTTTTGTTTCAAATTTGAACGAAGTGGTCGTGCCCATTTCTGGGGACAACCACAAGTACCATTTTCGGACATCGTCTGTTTGTGGTGATTTTGACTTGCTGGGGATTGGCAAAAAATGTCGCCAATCTCTCATTTGGTCTTCCAATTGATGTTGGCCCAAAATGTATTGATCTGCTAGGGGGCTCAAGGGTTCGATCTCTCTTTACTTAGTAGCTCCCGCGAACTATAAGAAGATTTGCCCGTTCTAGGGACTTTTGCCTCTTTGGCTCCTTTCCACTGTTTTGGATTTTATCGCCAAATTTGGGGTATCTGGTCTTGTTGCATTTCTTTGAACGCGTTGGATAACGAGGGGCTTTCACTTATTTCTAGCATACTTTTTAGACATAAGGCAAAGTCAAATTATAAAGGAGTTATTTCGATCTTCTGCTCCTTGCTTTGTCTTTTCTGGGTGCTTTCCACTCTCGGGTGCTCGTCATCCTCGACTCCCCAGGTCACAGTAGACATAAGGCAAAGTCAAATTATAAAGGAGTAAAACTAATCTGTTTGTAAAGATTTTTCAAACAAGTTCTTTGGAAAACAAAGATTTTGAAAAAAGGATAGTTTGGAAAGGTCTCTGCCTATCATGTCATGTGCTAGCTCAACAAATGTCCTTTACTCGAGGCCTTGACATTTCTGACATACTGCTGGTGGACTCTGGAGATCCTTTGTCATCCTAGTTGAAGAGTTCAAAAATGTTTTTTGAGAAATCTGTCATGGCTGGGGACCCATCCAACTTGGACTGGAGATTTTGAAGTAGACTCTGATCTGTTGGTGCTGGGGAGCTTTTCAGAGTTTAATTCTGAACTCTTTAATGAAGCTTGATTGAAATTTTGAGGTCTTCCTCAAAATTTCTGCCCTAGTTGAAGGTTTTGTAATGAATCTCACTCCATTGGCAAAGGGCTTGAGACTTTGTGAGGATTATGAGATTCTTTTTCGATATTCATTTTGGTTGTTCTTCAGCACATTCTGCATTCCGACTTGTTAGAGAACGATCCTCGCCTTCTAAATTTTTGAGATTCCTTTCTTGAAACTTCTACCCCAGTTTCCATTTCTTGGGTGATTTGACCAAGCCATTGTGGAACCTACGTATCCCATTGAGGCAGGAATCAGGTCAAACGTAGTTCCCACACTTGAAGTGGGAGAATGCTAGAAATAAATAAAGGGGTGACCGAAGCCGACAAAGGTCACCTATGTATCTCATTCTTGAGAATTCAGGTCAAACGTAGTTCAAGATAGGAAGGAAAAATGATAGATTTTCCTAAGGGGTTGACCAAAGCTGACATAGGCTTCCTACGTATCTCATTCAAGTCAGACATAGTTCGTACAAAAAGGATAGGGAATTTTGAGCTATTACTAAGCATAGAAGGGACTAAAATTAGTAAATGCGATTACAGGGAAAGAAAATGAAAGAAAAACAATCCTTAGGCATAGTATCTCTTCACAACATCAGAGTTGATTGTCTAGGGCCACACTTGGCCATCCATCTCGGAAAAAATCAAAGCTCCTCCGGATAACACTTTTTGGAAAACATACGGGCCTTGCCAATTAGGCGCAAATTTTCCTTTGTATGTGGGGAAAAATACGCTTAAGGACCAATTGTCCTATGGAAAACATGCGAGTTGTTACTCTCTTGTTGAATACACGAATCATCCGTTGTTGGTATAATTGATCATGGCATATGACGCTCATCTTTTTCTCATTAATTAGCATGAGTTGCTTGTGATGGGCGCGGACCCACTCTTCATTGCTCAATCTGGCTTCTTGAATGATCCTAAGGGATGCTATTTCGACTTCAGTGGATATCACCACTTCCGAACCATACACCAAAACATAAGGAGTTTCCCCGTTCGAAGTCCTGACGGTCGTTCGGTATCCCAACAAAGCATAAGGTAACATCTCGTGCCAAGACCGATGACTATCAACCATCTTTCTCAAGATCTTCTTGGTATTCTTGTTGGCTGCTTCCATAACTCCATTAATTTGTGGGCGATATGCAGTTGAATTCCAGTGAGTGATCTTGAATTGCTCACATATCTCTCTCATCAAGTGACTATTCATATTCTCTCCATTATCCGTGATGATTGATTCGGGGATTTTGAATTGGAAAATCAAATTGTTCTTGACAAAATCAGCTACAAGCTTTTAGGTTATGGATTTGTACGAAGCATCTTCCACCTATTTGGTGAAATAATCGATTGCTACCAAAATGTATATGTGTCCATTCGAGGTAGGCAACTCAATAGGACCAATGACATCCATGCCCCAGGCTACAAAAGGCCAAGTTGCACTCATAGCATGAAGCTCGCTAGGCGGCAATCGAATCAAATCTCCATGGATCTGGCACTTGTGACATTTCTGTACGAACTTGCTACAATTATTTTCCATGGTCATCCAAAAGTATCCAGCTCGCAAGATCTTCTTGGCTAGGGTGAACCCATTCATATGAGGTCCTCACACTCCGGCATGTACTTCTTTGAGCAGTTTTGTAGCTTCAACCGAGTCCACACATCTTAAAAATCCAAGGTCTGGAGTCCATCTGTAAAGGATTTCTCTATTTAGGAAAAAATTATTAACCATTCGGTGAATTGACTTCTTTTGGTTAGCTGTCACATCTTCTGGGTAGATCCCGACTTCTAGGTACCTCTTGATATCACAATACCATGGCTTTCCATCTGGTTAAGCTTCAACTTGCGCACAGTGCACAGGTTGCTCTTTCAAACCTATTGCTAACGGATCTATGTAATTCTGGTCCGGGTGCTGAATCATGGAGGATATGGTTGCCAAAGCATTTGCAAATTCATTTTAAATTCTCGGAATATGTTTGAACTTGATCTTTCTGAACCTCTTGCACAGATTTTGGACAAGTTTCACATACGACACAATTTTAGGGTTTTTCACAGCCCATTCACCTTGGACTTGATGAATCAGCAAATTGGAGTCACCAATAACCAATAGTTCTCAAACATCCATATCAATAGCCAATTGAATACCAAGAATACAGGCTTCATACTAGGCCATATTGTTCGTACACGGAAAATGGAGTTTGGCTGTCACCGGGTAATGCTGACCAGTTTTTGATACCAAGACTGCTCCAATACCTGAACCTTTGAAGTTGACTGCTATATCGAAGAACAATCTCCAACCAGGGTATGCTTTTGTGATATCTTCTCCGACGAATAGAACCTCTTCATCCAAGAAATAAGTTCAGAGTGGTTCATAATCTTCATCAACTGGATTTTCCGCTAAATGATCCACTAAGGCTTGTCCTTTGATTGCTTTTTGAGTCACATACACGATGTCGAACTCACTTAGCAACATTTTACATTTGGCCAATTTTCCTGTAGGCATGGCCTTCTGGAATATGTACTTCAGGGAGTCCATTCTGGAAATGAGATACGTCGTGTAGGACAACAAGTAATGTCTCAACTTCTGGGTGACCCAAGTCAAAGCATAGCAGGTTCTTTCTAATAAAGTATAATGAGCCTTGTAGTGAGTGAACTTCTTACTCAAGTAGTAAATTGCTCTTTCTTTCTTTCCGCTTTTATCGTGTTGCCCTAGGATGCAACCAAATGCATTTTTTGAGACTGACAGATATAGCAATAACATGCTTCCTTCTATCGGAGAAACCAATACCGGTGGACTGGACAAGTAATTCTTGATATGGTCAAAAGCTTGCTGGCACTATTCAGTCCAACTGGTTGGTGCATCTTTCTTTAATAACTTGAAAATTGGTTCGCAAATGACCGTTGATTGAGCTATGAACCGGCTAATATAATTCAGTCTTTCCAAGAAACTCATGACTTCTTTCTTGATTTTCGGGGGAGGCAACTCCTGTATTGCCTTGATTTTTGAAGAGTCAAGTTTGATACCCCTCCTACTGACTACGAAGCCCAACAGCTTGCCGGCTGGCACATCAAAAGCACACTTGGCGGGGTTCAGCTTCATATTATACTTTCTTAGTCGATCAAAGAACTTCCTTAAATGGGTCAGGTGATCCGAACTCTTGCGGGACTTAATAATCACATCATCCACATACACTTCGATCTCTTTGTGAATCATGTCATGGAATATTATTGTCATGGCTCGCATATAAGTGGCAGCCGTATTCTTAAGGCCAAACGGCATCACCCGGTAATGATAAACACCCCAAGGTGTATTGAAAGCCATTTTCTCCGCATCTTCTTCATCCATTAAAATCTGGTGGTACCCAGCAAAACAATCCATGAATGACTGCATCTCATGCTTTGCATAGTTATCGATAAGGATGTGGATATTGGGTAATGGAAAGTTATCCTTGGGACTGGCCTTGTTCAGGTCTCGATAGTCAACACAGATTCTGATCTTCCCGTCTTTCTTGGGAACTGGGATGATGTTGGTCAACCAAGTCGGATACTTTGTGACCTCTACCACCCCGGACTGTATCTGCTTGGTAACTTCTTCTTTGATTCTCAAGCTCAGATCTGGCTTAAACTTTTGAGTTTTCTATTTGATCGAATCAAACCCTGGGTTAATAGGCAATTTATGAGAGACTATGTCTGTGCTCAGTCCCGGCATGTCACTGTAGGCCCAAGAAAATATATCGATGTACTCTCGGAGCAATTTGATGAGTTCTTTTTTTTGTGCTTCTGTCAGATGAACACTAATTCTAGTTTCTTTGACCTCTTGTCCATCCCCTAGATTGACCGTCTCAGTTTCCTCTAGGTTGGGATTTTCTCGATTCTCAAAGTCTTTTAGTTCCTCTGTAAATTCTTCAGGAACCATGGTTTCTTCATCATATTCCTCAGAATCATCATCGTCCAGCTCAGTTTGTTTGTTAAGCTCTTGAAATGACATAACAGTGGCAGGTTTTAACTTATTATTACTGAAACCAAAACAAAATGGGTTAGATAATAACAAGTAAACATAAATAATTTTGAACAGTAAATGTTTTCAAAATAAGGAGGCTTTCATTGAAATTTTGAAAATATTTACAAACTGTGGCTATAACCCACATGAATGTAGGTTCATGCCTTTTGGAAAGCAGTAAACAATATGAGGAATATTAAAACATAAAGGATGGGTCGCGGAGCCTCATCTGGACCATCACAGATTTTTCATAAAATATAGTCTTTGTCTACCCAGCCAAGCAGAGAGTCACGAAGGGAGTTGCGATCTAATTCTGCAACTCTTTGCCAGGCCTGGCATCCATGATCGTGGCTACTTCAGAGGTTCCTTATGTTACAACATCTCATTCCTCAAACAGCTTTCTGATTTTGTCCTCTAACCCATCGCTTGGAGAAGCAATATGCACTGGGAATGACTGATACAAGTGAGGGAGAAGTTTTGACAGTCTTGACTACTTCTCCTCTTTGAATTTTGCCTTATCTTCTCGGGCTATATTCCCTAATCCATGCCTATTTAGTTGTCCGGGAATGCCTATGGGTTCAGTCATACCGTCAGAATTTATTCCCAGCCCAAAGCCTGGTTCATATCCGCTCCTCAACATTGTGGTCACGAGAATTTTATAGATAGGGGCATGTGAATTTGAGGAGCAAGATCCTCTCCCATGGCATTGACGATCTCCACTGTGTAGAAATCGCTTCCCCGCGGGACTTCTTCAATCACAGGAATACAACCGTTAGGACGGCTCAAGTGACTTCCTTCTCCGTGGATCACCACCTCATGTTCTTCCCAAGTGAACTTTACTATTTGATGCAAAGTTGATGGCACAGCTCCTCCTCCATGGATCCATAGTATTACTAAAAGCAAGTTGTAACTGGTAGTAATATCCATGACTTGGAATTCTATACGAAACTCGGCATGTCCCATTTGGATGTATAGGCTGACTTCTCTGATAGTGTCTCTTTGACCACCATCAAAGGCTCTTACGTTGACCCTGCTCTAGCGAATCTTTCCCAAATCATACTCCAACTGAGTAAGTGTGGACAACGGACAGATGTTCAGCCCTGACCCATCATCAATCAACACTCTATTCACAATCTTCTATTGACTCTTGATCATAAGGTGTAAGACTTTGTTGTGCATCATGCCTTCAAAAGGCAACTCATCGTCACTAAAGCAAATGCGGTAGCCCCGTAGGACTCGTCTTACCATGGAGGTCAGATTTTCTGCACTAGTACCTGTTGGTACGTAAGCTTCATTCAGGACTCTGAGCAATGCCTGCCTGTTATACTGGGAACTCATGAGTAACGCCCAAATAGAAATTTGGGCAGGGTCTTCTCCAAATGCTTTACAATGGAGTACTTTTTTGACTGCATTCTTCTCCAGAATTCTTGCGCTTCACCTTCAGTGATTGGCCTCTTCTGTTGGTCTTTCTTATAAGTATCATTTGCCAGGTCATCGGGGATATGACATCTTCCCGATCTTGTCATACCATGGGTTGCGGCGGCCTCAACAATTAACTTCTTTTCTGCTGGTACCAAAGCAAAAGATTGCTGAGGTGTTGCTGCTAACACAATGAATTGTGGCTTCTCTGTAATACTCAAGGCAGCCACAGACTTCTCCAACTCCTTTTGGCTTTTTAAGATCAGTTGTCTCTATGAACTTGCTCATGACCCAGTCTTCGTCTATCTCAATCATATTCACAGCGGCTCCTCCGTGATTTAGAAGCGGGTTATTAGTAACATTCGGTGGATCTGTCTGTAATGTAACCATTTTTTGATCAATCAAGTCCTGAATTCTGTGTCTCAGGTTAATGCAGTCTTCAGTGCTATGTCAGGTGCCTCCGAAGTGGTAAGCACAATGCCGATCAGCTTTGTTGAAGCGAGAGTATGTGTTTGTAGGTTTGGGTGGAATGGGCTGAATAAATCTGACAGCCTTCAATCTTTCGTTCAGCTGAGTTCTGGTTTCAGCCAGCTGGGTGAAAGTTCAAGAAACTTTCTTTTCTAGATTTGGGCGAGAGGGATTGGCATCAACGATAGGAGGAACCTGACGATTGTTCTGCTTCTCGAAAGCCTTTTGATATACTTGAAAGTTCTAGGGAGGAGCTTGGTAAGTGGGTTGAACATTTGGTTATGGAGCTTGGTAAATAGGTTGCACGTTTGGTTGTGGAGCTTGGTAAATAGGCTGAGTATAGTAAATCGGTTGAGCGTTTTATGGAGATAGGGGAGGGGTTGTTGGAACAAGTGATTTTTTATAATTTGCTCCAAAGGGTTTCTTTGATTTCGTGCTAGGACTGGAGGACACTGAAGATACCTCTTCCTTCTTATTCTTGGGAAGTCTTATAGATCCTGCAGATGTTGTGGCCTTGGCAATCTTGCCGCTACGAAGACCTTCTTCAACAATTTCACCAATCTTAACTAGATTGGCGAATTTTGCTTTTACTGCTGATATCATTTTTTCGTAGAACTCCGACTCTTGAGAGCGTATAAACACTGTGCTTATCTCTTCTTCGATCATAGGAGGCCGAACTTTTGCTGCTTCCTTTCTCCACCGATAGGCATAATCTTGGAAGTCCTCATTTGATTTCTGCCTGATGATACCTAGAGAGTATCGATCCGGGACAACTTTCACATTATATGCAAACCTTTGAGTGAAGTCTCTAGCTAGATCACTCCACCTAGACCACTTCTTCAATTTCTATGAGGTGAACCATTCCAAATCCTCTCTGCTCTGACTTCGGCTAAACAACCTCATTAATAGAGCATCGTTCTTCTGTGCACCGACCATTTGGTTGCAATAGCTTCTCAAATAAGCCTTGGGATTCCCAACACTGTTGAAGGTCTCGAACTTGGGAATCTTGAATCTGTCTAGTAGGTCCATTTACGAATGGATGCACAGATCATCGTAGTCATAGCCCTTTTAATAGGACTAGCCTCAAAACTCCTTGGTCCTGGCTATCTTCTCTTTTATTAGCGCCATGTCACACTCATGCTTCTTCTTTGTGGCCTTCAACTTTTTCTCTTTGTCCTCGTAGTGTTCAAGCTCGGGGCTTTCTGGGAGGGCAGTGCTTGGTTCTACCATAGCATGGAAATTAGGAGGTGGCATATTCTGGACTGTTAGAGACTGGACATGTGGAATGACATTTGGGTATGTGGGGGTATAGTTATGTGGGTTAGTGATATTGGGATGGTTATTTTGGGAGTTGTAGGTGTTTGGTGGCGTGTTTTGGTAGTTTGGAGGGAGGTTTTATGAAAGGTAGGCACTTGGATTGTTGCTTTGGTTAGTGTGCTGGACAGGAGGAGTACAGATTTGATATGAGGATCCAATATGAGGAGGGTTATTAGAGAGAGGTTCATTGGAAGGTCTAGGTGCGGAGGCATTAGGGATATTCCCTGGGAAGTTCTGAGTTAATGGAGAATTGAGTGGAGGGATTTGGAGAAGAGGCTGGGAGTTACACAGAGTCAGGGTGTTAGCGGCAATAGCCAAGCTTGCCATATTTTTGGATTTTTGTACCTCATCTTGCATCTTCTCTAGCTTCCTTGCCAGTTCGATAATCATTTCACTCTGTTCAGCAATAACATTGTCTCTTACAGCCAAAGTGTTCTATTTTTCACTATCAGTCAATTTACCCTTGGCAAAGCGAGGGTTAGAGGAGGAATCTATTTGTGCCTTTGAGCGGGTGAAGTAGGGATGTTCGGCCAATTTTGTCAACACAACGCAGTTTCTATTACCTGTTGAAGTAAAACAACTCAAAGGCCGATATGTTAGATCCTGTTAGTGATAAACAATACAAGATATCTGACTAAAGATAAACACATAAGAATTGCATTAAACACATAAAGTTGCTTTTCAAAAAAGGTAAATTCATCCATGGGGTTATTGACTCGAAGGTTCAATGGGCAGGAATTTGTCTATCGATTTTGGATAGGTAGATTTTATCAGGAGATTTGACTTATAAAGTCTTCATTTTTTGATTCTTATCTTGTAGCACTTGATGTGTCTTCTAAACTTTTCAGCATCTTCGTCAAAGTGGGGAAATGAAAATTTCTTAAGGATAGGGGCCGGGCCTTGAAGGCTGCCTATGTATCTCACGAAGGAGAATTCAGGCCCTACGTAGTTCGAGGGGTAAAAGGGATATATTTTCATTTCATTTTATTTCTTCCACTGTCTTTTGTTTACAAGGGGAAAATTAAAGGCGTCATAAAGGAAATAACTACAATAACTTTGCTACTTTTAAAGCTTCTTTGGATAGTGGCGGGTCTCGATCTTCTTGATCTCTGGTCTTCTCTCAAGAGTAGTAAGGCGGCAGCTCCAGCTAAATTCTTCCTATAGCAAGGAGATGCTACAGGTCAACCCTAAAGTCGTAAGTCTCGATATTGTGGCCTCCTTCACCTGCATGGTAGAGGCAAACTTCCTTCCCTCGACGCCATGCCCTTGACATGCTCTTTGGTTTTCTCTCGACTGGGTCTAGAATTCTGGCATGAAGGAGCTTCATGTAGATATCATAGTAAGTCTTCTGAAAGATCGTGAAGTCATGCCTATGAATTGTTACATCCTTAGTGATTGGCATACCAGGACTGACTTGATCACACTTGAGGATAGTCTAGGGACCCCACATGTGGCCAATCTGTCCGCTGTTAATCATGTGATAAACTCTGGCCCTTAAGGCATTGCATTCATTAGTGATATGATCCTTCTGCCGTGGGTGATAAGCACATTCCTTGTGTTTATTCTAAGAGTGGCATCCGAATCCCTCAGATTCATCAGGATAAAGGGCTCTCATGGCTTTCAAAGTCTCATAAAGGTCAGACAGAAGGATGAGTCTGGGACCTTGAAGATACTCTCGGGAGTGAGCTTTGAGGGTGATGTGCTGTTTCCTTGGCCTGACCCTAGTTGGCCACACAACATCATTTCTGATCTTAGTCCAGTGGTTTGCGACTTGTATGGGAGGTAAGGTTTGTTCAACGATCCCTTGCTTGGGTTCTTCATTTTTCTCCATGAAATTTTCGAGTTGTTGTGCAAGCTCTTCATCCTCTTGGTCGTTCATGGATCTTGTTAGTGCTATTATTTCATCAACCTTAGATATATGTTCTTCTGTGACAGCTATCTCTTCATCTAGCCGTGCGGATTTGGCCAATGCTGCCTTAGTGAGTTTTTCCACCTTCTTGATCTATTTTTCGTCCTCGGCTATCTTCCTGTTGATTTCTTCCATCCTCCTAAGAATTACTTCCTTGGTGTACATGGTGAGTCAACTTCCTGTTAGATAGTAAATAAGCCTTTAGGTATAGTTGGGTGAGGTTCGGATTTTCCAGAGAAACCGAGACACTCAAGGAGTAATTTGGTCGGACTTTGCATAGTGGGCTTTATATTTTGCCTACAGTGTTCTGAAAAATTTCATCATGGAGTGGACCAATTTTCCTTGATTCAAGCAACACACATAGCACATAAAGCAGTTTATATTGTAATAATATCACAATAAATATCGCGTCCTAACTGGGTGACTTTTTTGTGCCAAAAGTGGGCCTAGCAAGTTTGAAAGACGTATGTGTCATATTTAAACCATTTTGTTGCCCCAAAAATAGTATATATATATAAGGAAAAATTCCCTTTTAAAGGGATACAAATGCAGGCCGAAAGGGAATACATTTTAAGGGAAGGGATAAGTACATAAAAGTCACGCTCGCGCAGGGGCCATTTTAGGGAAAGTAAAAACATACATAGAAATTAAACCCACGCAGGGGCGAAGACACTAAAAGTAAGATGTAGAAGGTCCATCCTGGGTTCTGCTCCTCTTGGATGCTCCGGCAATGCTCCTGAGTTCGAATTGGCTTAATCACATGTCGCTTTGAAGTTTCACCATTTGTTCATGTATAGGCAACGCCCCAACTTTCAAGGCTTTCTTGGTCATTTTGGAGTCAAGCTGGGCTATTCCTACTCTCATATCTTTGAGTTCCTAAGTCAAACCCGCTAGGATGCGCCGATCTTCTTCTTGTTTTATAAGAAACTCCCACTCTCTTCTGGCCATTTCCTCTTGGAGATTCAGTAATTGTAGATGGACATTGGGTCTAGAATTGACCTATGGTTCTGATATAGCTGCTCCTTCGATGTCTGCTTTTACCAATTCTTTGTAGCCATCTTTGTATCCGGGATTGAATCTGTCTGGGGCTAGTGTCTCTGGACCCATTTTTACGAGTGTCTTCCAGTTATGGCAAATTTTCCCAGCCTTCAGAACTTTTGCATCTTTATCGTAGTCGATGGTGTAGCAACCCATGTAAACAGTCGCAAGTTTGACCTGGACCCTTCCAAATTGTCTAAGGACCCTTTGCGGAGCATAGGGTCAGATTCCACGAATTCCTGGTAGAGGGAGGAAAGCTAACTCACGACATCTCACGATTACTTCTGTTGAGTGAAAGTCGTCGAACATCATTTGAACATTATCTTCTCCAAGTTCACAAAAAGCTTAGGCCCACCGTATCTTGGTCCTATTTCTAGTGCCTCTGCGACGAAGTACTTCTGTCAATATTGCCAAGTTATCGAGCCTATCTAGTTTGGAGATTTCCTGGTTCCCATCATCTTTGACCAAATATTTGAGAATCCAGTGTTGTAGAAGCCGGTTGCACCCTTGGAAGTATCGATGACCATTTTTGAACCTTCCCAGAGCCCTATAAATATCAGATAAGATGACTGGGACCAACGAAAAGTAACTGATAGTTCTGCCCTCCTATAGCCCATGAAACATGGTATGGGCCACCATTTTTATCCAAGTGTTGATGAAAAGATTTCCATTTAATGGGATTACCATGATACCTAAGAAAGCTAAAGCAAATGCCAAGGCTCGGGTTTTGTCCCATTCCTAAAATGTGTAAGACTCATTCTGGTACTGAAAGAACCCCTCCCTAGTCCCAAAGCGGTTATAGAGAATTTGGAAAGAAATACTTGGCCCGGTTATCCATGGGCATTGATATTCCCGTAGATGGAGATACTTGGTGATCTGAGTTGGGGTGGGCTTGTCCGGTATCAAAATGCCTTGTTGAGGTCTTAGTTTCCTTTCCTTGGCTGTTCCTGCAGTTTCAATGCAATCTCTGAGTTCCTTTATCATTGGAGTCATTTCCATTGTCTGAAATAGAACCATTTCCTCGCTATCCCAATACCCGATTAGGACCTCGATTAATTCCGGCCATGCTTTCATATCCAATAAGGCCGGCAAATGACCCATGTATTGATGGACTGTCTACTGACGGTTTGGACCTAAATTTATCCACCACATTTGGAGGAGTAGGGGAGCTTCTTTCATCACATCAAACTTGAGGAATCTCGACATCCTACAAAACAGAGTAATTTGTTAGGCCCCACCCCAGGACAATAGTCCGGTTACAACACATATGTCTTTCAAACAACACATAGTTGGATGCTATGTCGTTGGGTGGGATACCCATTGACATGTTTTGGCGGTTCACTAATGGACTTAATATCCCTTGGATATTAAGACGTCCTAACCTAATGCCTATTTCGAGATTTGGTTTCGCTCTATCCTAAGTTTCTAGAATAGGTTTCAAAATTGACAGGGAACCCAGGCGGACAACCAAGGCTAAAACAACAAGTGACCGTTAACCGACCGCGGGTCAACTATTTCACTCGTCTGTTTTGAGAATTGTGTGTTTTGTCAAGAACGACCACAAATACTTGCTTAATCGTCTTTTTACCCCTAATGCAATCTAATACTTTGCCAAGAGAGGAGGAAGATGCCATGAACAATTATAAGTGCGGGAAAGTAAACAAGTAAGAAAAGCGATAAAGTTACTAATTATTACAATTTCGAATAGTTAGTCAAATAAGTTAGTTTCAAACAATAAGGTTAGAACCTAGTTGAATTATCTCCAGCAGAGTCGCCATTTCTGTTTTACAAAAAAATGGTTTTATTTGAAAATTCATTTCGAAAACCAAATTTAAGTTTCAAAATAAAGCAAGAGTTGCCACTTAATTAATTTAGAAGAAAATTAAGAAAACCTTTTTAAGAAATTTCTAAAATCTAAAATAGATAAAGACTTTAAAAATTAAGACATTAAGGGTAAGAGGTATCTATTTATGTTTCGAGAAGGGTTTTAAAGCACTCAAAACATCCGCTAACTTGCGGTTATCCGGACTTGTTTGAAAATAATTTATTTTGACTAACTTGAAAAGATCTTGTTCTAATTCACTTGAGAAAACACTTGATTAATCTTGAGAAAAACACTTGAAAGGCATAATGAATACAACAGGACTAAAACTAGATGAAATTTGAAAGACTTGGAAATAATTTCGTAAATAGTTTATGAAAGAAACATACTTGGTTACAATTTAAAGAAAACTAATTTATCATTAAGAAAGGGTTGCAAAGAAGATCTTTCAAAAGGAAAATTAAAAATACGAAAGGTACTTCTTTTAGGGAGAATTCAACCAAGTTATTGTTAGTCCAAGTTAGTTACAAATAATTCTAACTAACAAAATATAAAGAGTTTAAGGCATAAAGAAGATATTAAGCCTTGGGCTTAATAATTTGGTCTTTAGTCCATTCAACACCTGTCCTAGAAAATCTAATTAGGGCTTTGAGCCCATATTCTGCCTCACTTTGGACTCTTAGCCCAATTTTCTTCAATTTTTTTAGCCCATTTTAGGGCTGCTAACATATTGTTGCCGCTGTTGTTTCGTTGCATTGGGCTTGACCAATTTCTCGAAAGTTTCAGCCCATTTGGACTGTTACTGCTTCATCCATATTGGGCTTTGGCCCATTTTTTTTCATTTCTTCAACTTGTAGATCTTTCTTTTGGACGAGGTCTGACTCGATGAAGCATTGGGTTTTACCCAACTCAGAAATGCAAGGAATGGAGTTCGTGATGAACTCGTCGGGTTGCTCATGCAATAATAAAGGAAAGGAGTAAGCATAATTCAATATGACAAACCAAAACCAAACAACTTAAATATGATAAACAACTTGGGAGAATCTTAGTTGAATTTCAACACAAGTAAACAGTAGATATTCCACAATTTCTCACTTATTATGCTAGAAATCAACCAATTTCATGACACAATAAACATTTTTTACAGCAAGGTTGCATAGACCAAGTTCGATTGAGTACAATCTTTATACAAACAATCATTCAGGAAAGTAGGATGAAAGAAACAGGATGTTATTTGAGGCCCTATGAATTGGGGATTCATGCATACAATGAGTTGAAATATATGATGTATGATTCAAGTGATCCATTCTACGTAAAAGAACACAAGGCTTTTGAATACATCAGAGTCACACATTACACACATGGGAAAATAAACCAGTGAATTAGACCAAACACACCCAAACTCGTTCTTGAAATAACCCATTTTTTATGCTTAATTAACTAGTTCTTTGAGGAAAATATTTAAACAGATTCATGACAATACTTATAGGAGCAGGTAACAGTCATGAATCAACAGAACGTTATCAACTTCAAGGTTTTGACAATTTCTAAACTTGGCAAGACGGCTTTGGAATCGAAAGAACAAATCTCATGTTTCACTTTTAATATCTCAACACACCAAATACATAATATCAAACAAAATCATTCTAAAACCAGCACAAAACTTTCTAAGAGTGTAACCTTACATTATGCTAAAGAGAAACATAAAAGGAAAAAGATGAGGGGTTTACAACGTGCCTAGCTGAAACATAAGCATGATATGATGAGATACAAAACACAACTTGTCTCATGAAAGTATAGCTACACCCAATCAAACAAATTCAAGCATCAACGTGTTATTCCAAGAATGATTATCAGCCTTAAAGCTAAACCAATTTTTTCAAAAATTCTCACATAAGGGTCATTCACACAGGTACATGAATGGTCAAAACGACAAGTAACATTGACTACAGTGTCTGAGTTTAGGGAGAAATGAATAGCAGCTTCTGACCACAAAACTCAAAAGAAAATCTCACTATACTACTCAACATTCTCAAACAAGACCATTAGAAAAACCACCCTAAATCTTCTATAACGAAGTAGAATGAAAGAAAAAGAGAGTTGAACGGAGAGATTACCTATTGGTGAGAAGCGATTGGGACTATGAGTTCTTCATCGGAGTCTTCTCACTACCGCCGGAATTGAACTTAATTAGAAACCCTTTTTGTGAGTGTTTTTTCTCTGAAAACTTTTGATTTTTCTTACGAGCTAGAGATTGACTCTCCAAAGAAGCTCCAGAATCCTCAAAATCCAGCCCCTATTCCTTTCCTCATGAGGGGTTTATATAGGAATTTCTAGGGCAAATTTTGGGGGGAGAAACAGAGGGGCTAAATGGGGAAATCGCTTGGGGAAATTCGAATTCCCTAATGGGATGAGCTTAGCCAGCAAGGAAATTGTACAATTTTGTACAAATCCTCACGGAAAATGCGCACAAAATGCCACCTAGCCACCTCTAGAAGGTTCTAGATCTGCCAGCACACACGAGTTGATGGAGAATGGATGGTGTTTGGGAATTTTGATGGAGTTTGGGCATTGGAAGCTATTCACCATCGTTTTGCAGAGCTGTTGTTGTTCGAGGAGTTAGGGTTTGAGGGAGAGAATGACGAAGAAGGAGAAGTATAGGGGTGTTGGGGTTTTATACTGGGCGCGTCAATGGGGTGAGGTGTGTTCTTTCTCTTGGGAAAGGGGGAGCGTGAGGTGTACGTATAGAGAGTTGAGGGAGTATATGCGGTGATATATTGTGTGTGTATATGTGTTGATGAGGGAATAAATAGGAGTTGGGCCGGATCGGAAGTTTTTGGAGTGGGATTGGGGCGAGCTTTGGGGATTCTCTGGCCCAAAAGCTGGCTGATATAAGGGAGTGTAAGGGTTATTTTAAATAATGTCCACATTTTCAAAATGTGCCCATTTCAATCTTTAGGAAATAGCCAAATTGAGAATGATTAGGTGAAATTCGGCTAGGATTTAAACGATTTTAGGGATTTAGGCTATAATAGGAATAAAGAATGAATCAATCACAATTAATTGTTCGAGCCTTTCTTTAAAATTAAACAAATTGAAATAATTATTGTATTTAACACATAATTACTTCACTTAACAATTATGAAAATTAATTTACCCAATTAATCTCTTATTTTGAATTAATTTGGAGGAAAATCAAGCGTTAATCTTTTAAAAAGGATTTTTATGAATTTAGACTTTAAAGTAGTTCTTTAAGTAAACTTATAAATTCCACATAATTAAATATGAAAAATATAAATTATTACTTAGAACTATTATAAAGCTGATTTGAAAATATTTTATCCCCCTTTTTTCAAAACAATTGTTTCAAAAATTGTTTAAATTTTTTAAAAAGCTCAAGATTAATTTGTAATGTGGAGGGTAAAAATTGGGTGTCAACACTTGTCTCTTTCATCTCATTTCCCATCTCATCAATGTGCTGCGCCAGTCGCGCAATCAACTCACTTTGCTTAGCTATGAGAGTAGTCATCTTAGTTAAGGTGATGTTCTTAGTATCCCCAGTCATTATTCTTTTTCCTAAATTACGATCAGGGGAGAAAACTTTATTTTCTCTTGATTTTGTGAGGTAAGAGTATTCTGCCATCTTTTCTCAACACAGATCAATTTCTTTACATGTTACAGGAAAAATAGCTCAAAAGATAATCATGTTAGATTTTGTTCATGATAAATAATACAAGATATTTGACAGAACGTAAGCACACAAATATTGCTTTATTAAAGGTGAATCAATCCACGGGTGAATATTGATAGAAGGACACAAATGGACATAAATTTGTTCGTTTAAAATGATTGACTTTATAGACAAGTTGACTCATTTTGAATCTTGATCTTCTGGTGTCTCTGTTTGTCGATCTTTGATTAAGGCAAGATCCTGTAACTTCTTTGCAAAAGAGAGGGAAATGAAATTTTTTAAACATAGGGGACAGTTTTTTTTCTGAAGTGGTAGGAACAACATTTTAAGGATTTTTTGAATTTTTCTAGGAAATTTGAAGAACTCGAGGAGTCATTTTGGTCAGATCTTGCATGGTGGGCTTATATCCTGCCTAGGGGTTCTAAAAATATTTAAATAGGAGTAGATCAATTCACTTTTGATTTGAGCAATACACATAAGCACATAAGACAATTATATCACGTAACAGGTGCGTCCTATACGAATATGTGACATTTTACGCTAAAGGTAGGCCTAACAAATTGAAGGATATGTGTCGTTTGTAAGATGTTCCAGTGCCCCAAAAATATATTATACAAACTGATTAAATCGAATAGGAATACAAAATAAGGGAAATGGATGTACATTAAATATCAGTCTCATGTAGGGGTACAATCCTACACTAAATTATCGTGGGAGGTCCTTCATTCTCGAACTTATTAGACCTTGAAATTCTGAACGTCTTTTGGATAGAGATCTTCAAAAAGACTACCTAAATACTTCCCAACCTCGAGGGACAATGGTTCGTCCAATCCAACATCACATCCTTTAAATAAACATATAAGGGATAATTGTTCTTTCGAGCCGTGGGCCTTTTCGAATATAAGGTGGTCTTACTAATGGACTCGTGCCCCTTGGATATCGGATCAAGTTAGGTCAATGCCTAAGCAAGGATTTGGTTTCGCTCTATACTAGTTGACTAGAGTTGATTTATTTTGAAATAACTGGGAACCCGGGGGGACAACCGTGGGCTAAAATAACAAGTGACCGTTAACCGACCGCGGATCAACTACTTCACTCGTTTGTTTTGAGAAAGTGTATTTTTTTGTAAAGAATGACTGCAAATACTTGCATAATCACCTTTTTTCCTAATGCAAACTAATGCTTTGCCAAAAGAGGTGGAATATGCCATAAAAATACAACAGTAATATTTTGCAAAAATTTAAACACATAAATAAATACAAGGCAAATTAATTAATTATAAATCCGAATAGTTAGTCAAATAAGAGTTAGTTAAAATTATTTTGGTACCTAGTTGTATGTAACAACCGGGTCCGTCATTACGGGTAGACCAATCATGCCAAGTTTTAGAGTTAGAAAACTCCGGGTTTGGGAGTTTGAAATTCTGGGTTAAGCTAGCCTCGGCTGGTTTTGGAGCGAGGTAGAGTCTAGGGAAATCTGGGTAAAATTGGATTTAGGTGTCTTGGAGTGAGCTAGTTTTCCATGTATCCAAGACATAGAGGAGTCCGGGGGACTTTTCGAAATTGCATTTGGGTAAGTAGAACTCCCGGAATCGTGTTTGACGTGAAGGGGTTGTTTCAGGATATCGGGGGAAACAAGTGTGTTGTGAAATGGCCAAAACTGGAAGAGTTCTGGACTTTCTATCCATGACGAGTGATGTCATGCGTGATAGCGGCCACCGCTATAGCGGTAGAAATTACCGCTATAGCGGCGGTCAACCCACTTAAGACCGCTATAGTGGCAGCCTACCGCTATAGTGGGACCACTATAGTAGAGCGGGGACCACTATAGCGGGCCAACGGGTTTTTAATGCAGAAATAGCTCTCAAAATATTCAGTTTTCACAAGTTTGTTTTGGAGAAGGGCTGGGCAATTTCCAGGCGATTTTCTTCATTCTCCCGTCAAAAATCTTCCCTAAGGTAAGGCTTTCGTTTCCCAAACTTGGTAATACATTTCCTCTGCGGTAGAATTGCTAGGAGGGAAATTGGGGAAAGGTTAGAATAACCTAGGGATGGTGGAATTAAGGGAAGAAAGGGGATTCCAAGCATGTGTGTTCTTGGGCATTGATAAAAGTACATTAAAATGATCATAGGTTGTTTAATTTCCTATTTTTATCTGTAAAAAACAATAGAACTAGGGGAATTAATGATGGAAAAGCCTGGGAAAATGGTGGGATGATTATAGATATCCTGGGGTTTGGGGATTTGGTATAATCCGGGTAATGTGCAGGCCTTGTGTGTTAATAGTATGTATTATGTGTTGTTTTTAGACCAAGAACGAGAGAGGAATCCAAAATACGGAAAAGTTTGGGTCGAATAGAGCTTGGATCATTTCGAGGTAGGTGATGGCTTATGATTTTTTGTGAATGTGTATATCGATGTACTCTTGTCTAAGTGATTGTATGCATTACATTTCTTAGAGAAATTGTGCGGAATGTCTAGGTTCCTGTTTACAGTCTGTGATTGAACGGTTTACTTGTTGGTTTTACAAGTTGTGTGTGTTCATATATTGACTGTGGTTGTTGACATTCGGTTGGCTCGGGTACCACGCCTAGTACGGGTATAACACATGGTTGGCATGGGTACCACGCCTGGTACGGATATATCATTCGGTTGGCACGGGTACCACGCCTGGTATGGGTTTACTTTATTGCATCTTTCATTGTTTCACTGACTATTGTATTGCATTGGTTGATATTGGTTCAGTCAGTGGACCGGGTTGTTTTACTGAATGTGATACTTGATATTGGTTCCGTGAGTAGACCGAGTTATTTTAATGGATGTAATACTTGGTATTGGTTCCGTGAGTAGACCGGGTTATCTAGTTAAAGGTGCTATTGTTGATGGTCCTTGAGTGGTCGGGAACTGTTATATAACTGTTGTGTTGGTCTTGGTTTAGGCCGGATTGATCAATTACCTTTGGTGTTGTCTAGAGGAGATTCCAGGGTGGGTCCGGGCTAGACGAAAAGGAGAGTTGTGGTTACATGTTTGTGGATTAGAACTGTAAGAGATGGATTCATGCGATAACAAGATAAATAGAGACTTGTAAGCTAGATGTGCATGTGATTATTGTTGCATGTTTGCCATACTCCTTACTTGATAGTGTTGTACTAATTATCTACTGTTTACTTGAAAATTGGCTGATGATCCTACCAGTACACAGTGAAGGTATACTGATACTACACTTGTATTTCTTTTGGTGAGTACAGGAAATCTACCAATAACTGAGACGCGACCTCGCATCTAGCACCGGTGATTTCTAACTTTCAAGGGTGAGTTGCTTGATTCGAGCTACCTTGGGTTATCTTTAGAGTTTCAGTCCAATTCTTTCGGACTTAAAACTATTTCAGTTTACCCTTTAGGGTTGCATCCTCGTATTCTAGATTTGGTATTGATGCTTGGTACAATGACTTTCACTTCCTAGGTGGGAATTTCCGCAGGATTATATTAATGATTAGTTTTGGTTACTTTGACTTCTAGTTTACATTTATGGTTGCTAGTTTTAGGTTGTTAGTCTAGGCAAGGGGTGGAACTCTATTGGTTCGCTCATCCGGGAAGGCTGGGTGGGTGCCACTCACGATGGGTTAGGTCATGACAAAGATGATATCAGAGCCTAGGTTCGTTGATCTCGTTGTACCAAACATGTCTAGTAGAGTCTTGCGGAACGGTGCAGAGACGTTCGTACTTTTCTTTGAGAGGCTATGGGGCTTTAGGAAAAACCATATCTTCCTTCTTTCCTTCGTGATATAACTTGATTCCAATTGGTATCTGGTGATACAAATTGGTATCTAACCTCGTTCACTCTTCTGTCTGCAGATTGTTACTATAAGGAATAACGGAGCAAAGCCAGCGGTCCCAGCAGCGGGCTCGGCAGTTTGCGGCAGAGGCAGGGGAAGGGGAAGGGGATGAGCGGGAGCCGCACCCGCCAGGGGTGGAGATCGAGCTGCTTCTACTGCACATGAGGTAACCCCTCCCCCACCTCAGGATCATGTGGATGAGGATGTAGAAGAAGTAGTTGTAGAGAATGGAGGATCTCAGGAGGAGGCGGCATCGGTTGAGGGTGCATGCCTTCCTATGATGACATCGAAAGCTTTCAGGTAGGCGTGGGACATTCTGAGTGGGTTGGTTAGTGCTGGAGCCATACCCGCAGCTTATGCGAATCAGGCCTTGGATACTCAGCCAGCGGCTACTACTACACCAAGGATGGATGCAGCTTCAGGCACAAATGATCTCCTCATGCCAATGCTAGCTCGGTGATGACAGTTAATGAGCACGAGATGCTGACTAAGTTCCTTAAGCTGAAACATCCGATGTTTTAGGGTACAGACAAGGAGGAAGCCTATGAGTTCATCCTGGATTGCCATGAGAGGTTGCACAAGTTGGGTATTGTACGTCAGCATGGGGTGGAGTTTGTCACTTTTCAGCTACAGGGTGATGCCAAGAAGTGGTGGAGGTCTCATGTTGAGTGTCGGTCTTCTATCCTACCTCTACTTACTTAGGAGCAGTTCCATGAATTGTTTCTAGAGAAGTACATTCCTCGTACACTGAGGGATCGGAAGAAGGATGAGTTCCTAAACTTGGAGCAGGGTAGCATATCGGTCTCAGCTTATGAGGCTAAGTTCCATGTGTTGTGTCATTTTGCTACACAGATGTTGGGTTCTGAGGAGTAATGAGTCTGGTTATTTGTCAAGGGTCTGAATAGTGATCTGCAGGTACTGTCAGTGCATATGACTTCTTCAGGGAAGGGTTTTAATAATGTGGTGGACTATGTGAAGAAGATTGAGGGAGTTAGGCAAGCGGGGCAGGCTAAGGCTTTAGCCAAGAATCCCCGGAATGAAGGAAACTATGGTGGTTCATATCCAGGGGCCAGCATCAACAGGCTTATCTGGCCTGTCCTATTCACTCAGCTCTGCCAGCTACTACAGGGGGTCGTCAGGGAGCTCAGTCTTCAGCTCCTAGAGGCCAGGGAGTATCATATACATCAGCTAGCAGACCTACTCTTGACCGTGGTTACTTCCATTGTGGTAAGTTGGGTCACTTTAAAAGGGAGTGTACATATAGGCAGGTAGGTAATCAGGGTCAGCAGCAGACTAGAGCGATGATTCCGGCAAGCAGAGGTGGTAATGCTAGGGGTCGTCCACAGGGTGGGCAAGGTAATTTCAAGGGAGGTCGGGGGAGACCGAGGGAACGGTGGCGCAAGAAGGGGTGTGGCGCAGCCGGCCTGAGAAATTACCCAAATTGATGATCGGGCACATTGCTATGCTTTTCCAGGAAGTACTGAGGCAGAAGCCTCAGATGCGGTGATCACAGGTACTATTCTTGTCTGTGATAAAATGGTTTCGATATTATTTGACCCAGGTTTTACATATTCTTATGTGTTTGTGAGTTTTGCTTTGGAACTGGGTTTGACCTGTGATATCCTTGATTCCTCTATCTAGAGTGGGTGGTTGTGACTCATGTATATCGTGACTGTTCTGTTGTTTTTGTGGGGTTACATACTTGGGTAGACTTGGTAATTCTGGACATGGCTGATTTTGATATTATCTTAGATATGACTTGGCTATCTCCTTATCATGCTGTGTTGGTATGACTTGGCTATCTCCTTATCATGTTGTGTTGAACTGTAATACCAAGACTGTAGCTCTAGAAATTCGGGGTAAGGATAGACTAGAGTGGGAAGGTGTTTACAGGCCTAAGCCAGTTAAGATAATATCATTTGTCCGAGCTAGAAAGCTAGTGGGGAGGGGGTGTCTAGCCTTCTTGGCTCATCTCCGGGATGATAGTGTGGAGTCTCCTCCTATTGAGTCAGTCCCAGTGGTTTCAGAATTCTTAGAGGTGTTTCCAGCAGACTTTCCTGGTATGCCTCCGAAAAGAGACATAGATTTTTGTATTGATTTAGAGCCAGACACTCGTCTCATTTCCATTCCTTCAAATAGAATGGCTCTGGCAGAGTTAAGAGAACTTAAGACTCAGCTACAGGAACTCCTAGATAAGGGATTTATACGTCCCAGTGCTTCACCTTGGGGTGCTCCGGTCTTGTTTGTAAAAAAGAAGGATGGTAGTATGCGGATGTGCATAGATTATAGGCAGTTGAACAAGGTGACCATTCGGAATAAGTACCCTCTACCTCGCATAGATGATTTGTTTGACCAACTTCAGGGTGCATCAGTGTTCTCAAAAATCAACTTGAGATCGGGGTACCATCAACTAAAGATTAGACATGAGGACATTCCGAAAATTGCTTTTTGGACTCGGTATGGACATTACGAGTTTCTAGTAATGTCATTTGGTTTGACCAATGCACCGGCAACATTCATGAGTTTGATGAATGGGGTGTTTAAGTCTTACTTGGATTCTTTCATTATTGTGTTCATCGATGATATAATTATCTACTCTAAGAGTAGAGAGGAGCATGCCAATCATCTTGGTATTGTGCTGGATATCTTGAGGCACCAAAAGCTTTATGCAAAATTTACTAAGTGCGAGTTTTGGTTGACTTCTGTGGCATTCTTGGGGCATGTAGTGTCAGAAAAAGAGGTGATGGTGGATCCCCAAAAAATTGAGGCAGTCAAGAGTTGGGTTTGGCCTAGCTCTGTGACTGAGGTGAGGAGTTTTGTTGGGCTCGCGGGGTACTACCGGAGGTTTTTTAAGAATTTTGCTTCTATTGCTACTCACCTGACCAGGTTGACATAGAAGGAGGTACCATTTGTGTGGTCCGACAAGTGCGAGGAGAGCTTCCAAAAGCTCAAGATACTTTTGACCACAGCCCCTATTTTGTCCTTGCTGGTTGAAGGTAAAGACTTTGTTGTTTACTGTGATGCTTCATATTCTGGTTTAGGTGCTGTGTTGATGCAGGATAGGAATGTGATAGCCTATGCATCCAGGCAGTTGAAGGTGCATGAGAGGAATTACCCAACTCACGATTTAGAGTTGGCAGCGGCGGTTTATGCTTTGAAAATCTGGAGACACTACCTTTATTGTGTCAAGTGTGAAGTATTCACAGATCATCGCAGTCTGCAGTATGTTTTCACTCAGAAGGATTTGAATCTGAGGCAGAGGAGGTGGATGAAGTTATTGAAGGATTATGAGGTGACCATTCAGTACCATCCGGGTAAGGCTAATGTGGTGGCAGACGCATTGAGCTGGAAGACTGTTAGCATGGGTAGCTTGGCTTGTTTGGGGGCATCCAAATGACCATTGACTAAGGAGATTCGGGCTTTGGACACAAAGTTCATGAACTTGGGTGTTTCAGATCAAGGTGGGTTGTTAGCCAGCATTGAGGTCAAGTCACCTTCATAAAGGAAATAAAGGCAAAACAGTTTCAGGATCCGAAACTGGGTAAATTGCGAGGTAAGGTAATATATGGGGAGTCCAGAGACATCATGTTAGACTCTGGAGGAGTGTTTCATCTCAGGGAAAGGATTTGTGTTGCTCGGGTTGATGATATAATACAGAAAATCTTGACAGAAGCTCATGTTCGTGGTACTCAATTCATTCGAGTGTGACCAAAATGTACAAGAACTTGAGGCTGTGTTACTGGTGGCTCGGGATAAAAAGGACATAGTAGATTTTATGTCCAAATGTCAGAACTGCTAGCAGGTGAAGTATGAACATCAAAGACCTGCAGGACTACTTCAGAGAATGCTAATTCCAAAGTGGAAGTGGGCAAGGATAGCCATGGATTTCATGATGGGTATTCCCAAGACATTAGGGAAGTATGACTCAATTTGGGTCATTATTGACAGGCTGACCAAGTTCGCTCTTTTCATTCCGGTCAGGGTAGATTACAATTATCAGTAATTGGCCAAGATCTACATGAAGGAGATTGTGACACTTCATGGGGTACCACTGCCCATCATTTCAGACAGGGGTACGCAGTTTACTTCTAAGTTCTGGGGTAAGTTACAAGAAGAGTTAGGTACACAACTCACCTTTAGCACAACTTTCCATTCTCAGACTGATGGTCAATCAGAGAGGATGATTCAAGTATTGGATGACATACTGAGAGCATGCGTAATGGACTTCGGTGGTCATTGGGACCAGTTTCTACCATTGTGTGAATTCTCGTACAATAATAGCTACCACTCCAGTATCAATATGGCACCGTTCAAGGCCATGTATGGGAGAAACTGTAGATCACCGATTGGGTGGTTTGAGGAAGGTGATGTGAAGCCTCTGGGCGTAAACTTAGTGAAGGAAGCGCAGGAAAAGGTAAGGAGCATACAAACCAAGTTGTTGGCTGCTTAAAGCAGGCAGAAAGAGTATGCAGATTGCAAGGTCTGGGACATGGACTTTCAGGTTGGTGAACAAGTATTGCTAAAAGTATCGCCAATGAAAGGGGTTATGCAGTTTGGTAAGAAGGGCAAGCCTAGCCCTTGGTTCATCGGTCTATTTGAAGTGCTAAAAATTATGGGATCAGTGGCTTACAAGTTAGCACTGTCACCTAGTTTATCGGGCGTCTATCCGGTATTCCATGTATCCATGCTCAAGCGATACCATGGGGATGGGGACTACATCATCAAATGGGATAAGGACCTTCATTATGAGGAGGAACCGATTCTGAATCTTGCTCGGCATGTCCTGAGGTTAAGGACAAAGGTGATTGACATGGTGAAGGTTCAGTGGAAGCATCTTCCAGTTGAGGAAGCCACTTGGGAAACCGAGAAGGACATGCGGGACAAGTACCCTTAACTGTTTGAGGATTCAGGTACTACACTTCCTTCCTTTTATTTTTGTAATTTTGGATTTGATCATTCGGGGATGAACAATGGGTAAATTGGTACATGTTGTAACGACCAGGTCCATCGTTATGGGTAGACCAATCATGCCAAGTTTTAGAGTTAGAAAACTTCGGGTTTGGGAGTTTGAAATTTTGGGCTAGGCTAGCCTCGGTCGATTTTGGAGCGAGGTAGAGTCTAGGGAAATCCGGGTAAAAATGAATTTAGGTGTCTTAGAGTGAGCTAGTTTTCCACGTAGCCAAGACATAAAGGAGTCTGGGGGACTTTTAGGAATCGCATTTGGGTAAATAGAACTCCCGAAATCGTATTTCACATGAAGGGGTTGTTTTGGGACGTCGGGGGAAACAAGTGTGTTGTGAAATGTCTAAAACTGGCAGAGTTTCGAACTTTCTTTCCGTAATGAGCGCTGTCATGCGCGATAGCGGCCACCGTTATAGCGGTAGAAATTACCGCTATAGCGGCGGTCAAAGGGCGGTCAACTCACTTAAGACCGCTATAGCGGCAGCCTACCACTATAGCGGAGCCAGAACCGCTATAGCGGGCCTACGAGTTTTTAATGCAGAATAGCTCTCAAAACATTCAGTTTTGACAAGTTTGTTTTGGAGAACGGCTGAGTGATTTCTAGGCGATTTTCTTCATTCTCCCGTCGAAAATCTTCCCTAAGGTAAGGCTTTCGTTCCCCAAACTTGGTAATACATTTCCTATGTGGTAGAATTGCTAGCAGGGAAATTGAGAAAATGTTAGAATAACCTAGGGATGGTGGAATTCGAGGAAGGAAGGGGATTCCAAGCATGTGTGTTCCTGGGCATTGATAAAAGTACATTAAAATGATCATAGGTTGTTTAATTTCCTGTTTTAATCCGTAAAAATGATAGAACTAGGGGAATTAACGGTGGAAAAGCCCGAGAAAAGGGTGGGATGATCATGGATGGCCTGGGGTTTGGGGATTTGGTATAATCCGGGTAATGTGCAGGCCTTGTGTGTTAATGGTATGTATTATGTGCTGTTTTTAGACCAAGAACGAGAGAGGAATGTGGAACACGGAAAAGCTCGGGTCGAATAGAGCTTGGATCATTTCGAGGTAGGTGATGGCTTATGATTTTCGGTGAATGTGTATATTTATATACTCATGTCTAAGTGATTGTATGCATTACATTGCTTAGGGAAATTATGTGGAATGTCTAGGTTCCTGTTTACAGTCTGTGATTGAACGATTTACTTATTGGTTTTATAAGTTGTGTGTGTTCATATATTGACTTTGTTTGTTGACATTCGGCTGGCTTGGGTACCACGCTTGGTACGGGTATAACACATAGTTAGCACGAGTACCAAGCCTGGTATGGGTATATCATTTGGTTGGCACGGGTACCACACCTGGTACGGGTTTACTTTATTGCATCTTGCATTGTTTTATTGACTATTGTATTGCATTGGTTGATATTGGTTCTGTGAGTGGATCGGGTTGTTTTCCTGAATGTGATACTTGATATTGGTTCCTTGAGTGGACCGGGTTGTTTTACTAGATGTAATACTTGGTATTGGTTCCGTGAGTCGACCGGGTTGTCTAGTTAAAGGTGCTATTGTTGATGGTACTTGAGTGGCTGGGAACTGTTGTATAACTGTTGTGTTGGTCTTGGTTTAGGCAGGGTTGATCAATTACCTTTGGTGTTGTCTAGAGGGTATTCCAGGGTGGGTCCGGGAAAGACGTAAAGGAAAGTTGTGGTTACATATTTGTGGATTAGAACTGTAAGAGATGGATTCATGCGGTAACAAGATAGATAGAGACCTGTAGGCTAGATGTGCCTGTGATTATTGTTGCATGTTTGCCATACTCCTTACTTGATATTGTTGTACTAATTATATACTATTTACTTGAAAATTGGCTGATGATTCTACCCGTACACA
Organism: Jaltomata sinuosa; assembly: GCA_003996215.1. Lineage (NCBI taxonomy): Eukaryota > Viridiplantae > Streptophyta > Magnoliopsida > Solanales > Solanaceae > Jaltomata > Jaltomata sinuosa. The sequence continues at coordinate 63,510 of QJPP01002095.1, read as the reverse complement.
GTGGTGGTGTACTGATACTGCACTTCTCATTCTTTTGGTGAGTACAAGAAATCTACCAGCGACTGATACGCGACCTCGCATCTAGCACCGGCGATTTCTGACTTTCAAGGGTGAGCTGCTTGATTCGAACTACCTTGTGTTATCTTTAGAGTTTCAGTCCAATTGTTTTGGACTTAAAACTATTTCAGTTTACCTTTTGGGGTTGCATCCCCGTATTCTAGATTTGCTATTGATGTTTGGTACAATGACTTTTAGTTCCTAGGTGGGAATTTCCGCAGGATTATATTAATGATTAGTTTTGGTTACTTTGATTTCTAGTTTACATTTATGCTTGCTGGTTTTAGGCTTTTAGTCTAGGCAAGGGGTGGAACTCTATTGATTCGCTCATCCGAGGGAGGCTGGGTGGGTGCCACTCACGATGGGTTGGGTCGTGTCATTGTATCCCCAACAGAGTCGCCATTTCTATTTTTGAGTTTTTTTGAACAAGGAAGAAAAATGGTTTTTGACTTTTAAAATCATTTCAAAACTAAGTTAATAATTTTAAGACAATTTTAAGTAAATGCAAGAGTCGTCACTTAATTTTATAAAGGAAATTAAGAAAACCTTTAAGAAAATATTTAAAATCTAAAACAGATAAAGACTTTAAAAATTTAAGAGATTTTGGGTAAGCGGTTCACATTAATATCCGGAGAAGGTTTTAAAGGCACTCGGGATATCCACTAACTTGTGTTTATCCGATTGATTTAAAATAACTCTTATTTTGACTAACTTCAAAAAATATTATTTTATTTTAAAAAATACGAGAATATCACCAAATCAATAATTTACCTAAGGATAAGTGATGAAGTTTTAAAATGGTTTAAGGAAAACATGCTTTGTAGTTGGGAGTTTTAAGAAAAGTAACTACTGTTTGAAAATAGGAAATAAGGATAACTTCATTTCATAGATGTTGAAACCCATGTTTAAGATTGGGAACTAATGAAAAACTCATGGCAAAGTTTTATTTTTATAGACTTTCCAACAAGTAAATCAAATAAGAATAAATTTAATTTAAGAGTCATTAATTTGATTAAATGCCCGGATTAAAACACAAATAAAATAATAATTCTTTAGGAAATTTAACTAAGTTAATTTAAAATTATTAGTGTTAATACATGGCAAACATGAATAATTATAAATAAAAGAAGAGATAGAAATGAATTGGGCTTTCCGGCCCATTTGTTGGTTGTACCAAATTTGGACTTTTCAACTCCATGAACTTTGATCCATTTCATGCCATGTATACCATTAGCTTTCCAGTTTATACTCAGAATATATCACTGTATATTAGCTTCCTTGGGCTCTTGGGGATGAATCGATGAAATATGTTGGGTTTTGAACCAACAAAGAGATGCAGGGTATAAGAGTTCAATGGGCTCAATAAGGCATCACATGCATGAGAAAAATAATAGGAATTAGTAAAAGTCTAAGGGAAGAATATAATACATACTAATAAATAATTAACCAACTTGGTTAGACAAATTCAAGAATTGAATCAAGTAAACTACTGCCACTGGGGGAAGCAGGGGAATGAAGGTAAAGGCTTAGGACTTCTAATGTGAAAGGAAAATATTCATAAGGATCACCTAACTACTACTTAATTTTATCACTTCATGAAATTGTTTTAAGGTGTCAAAAAAATAGATAAATAATAAACACATAATTCACACTTTAGAGCTACTATCATGTTAATGAAACAACACACATTTAAATGAGGTAATATAAATTACCACCTAAATTATCTAAAGATTTTCAGATCTAATGACTACAAGCAAAGCTCATGGTTTGGCAGGGGATGATGATGAGACCTTTAAATGAACAAGACTACTTTGAGAAATAAATCAAGTAGTGAAAATAACCTATGTTAAGCTTCTTTGAGAAAACATATGTATACAGCCTCCTTTCAAACAAAATCAGCTAGAGAAATACTTCATCCATGGAAATCACAAATCTTTAGGACACACCAAGAACAAAGAAAAAGGAAAAACCTTTATGTTGGATTAATGACAAAACACTTTAAAGCACCATTTAAATATTGATTGAATCGAAAATTCCCATTAGTTATGGACTATTATGAAGAGAAATCAGAGTTTAACAGAACTCTAATACGAAATCATATAACTTAAGAAAAGCAGGATATCTATTCTAACCCAAGTTCTCATAATTAAGAAGGTAATGTTTGTGCTGGACAAAATTTTAAAGAACACCTACTCTTAATTCTTCTCTAAAGGATGACGGATAATATTCTTTGTAATTACTCAAATTCAAACATCATTCTGAGTTATGCCTAAGATATGATAATTTCACAATAAATGATAATGACAAAAATCTTAAATAAGCTCATATAACAACATCAGAGATTCAGTTTGTTGGGAAAAGAATAGCATGGATCTTAGTGCTTCCAGATGTGCACTCAGAGTTTTGGCCAAAAACGAAAAGGAAAACAACATTTTTTATTTGAAGAAGTCTTGATCCGATCTTGGCAGTTTCTATTCGAAATAACATTCTAAGCTCATATTTCACTATATTTTGAAACTAAAGAAAACATATGGAGGAAGTGTGTAGCTACAGATGGACTCTGCATACATATTCAATGAAAGTGTAGAGAAAAAGAACCAAACATATGAGAAATTTAAACTTATCTTAGGCAAACTAAAGTGAAATCCAAGACCATGTGAGGGTCTTACTCCACTCTAACAGTTGGTTCTTTGGGGAAAGCTAAAGAGCATTCCTAAAGCCCAAATTTGCCCTCATCTTAATGATCTTTGCTCGACATTATACGCCAAGAAGATTGCCTTTAAAAGAGTATCTTATGCACAAAATATGATTAATATAGCAATATTTATACGAAGCACACACAAGGTTTTAAAGACAATAAGTAAAGTCAACCGAAAACTTCAAAATCAACACACAGTAGGCAACATATTCTCCAACAATTAAACTAACATCAAACACATGTTCTTCATAAAAGACCAACCCAAAGAGTTACAAAATTCGTAGTGATACCCAAACCTTACATTGTAACACTTAGACTTAAAAAAATGTAGAAAAGGTGAAGCCTTTACCTGTTTTTGGGCCGCGACGCTGGGAACAAAAAATGGGTTGAGTTCTTGAGGGGTTTTTGACTTTCCAACGAACTAAAATCCTTCTGACTTTCCCTGGACAGTACCAAAAGAAGACCACAAAACCTAGAAATCTTTAATGAAATAGTGTATCTTTCCTTTGCTTTCAAGTCAATTTTTTAGATTTCCCCAGGAGCCAGAGAAAGATTCTTCAAGGCCTTGCTACCCCAAAATCCCCCCCCCCCAATCAGTGTGAATAAAGTGGGTATTTATAGGGAAATATTAGGGCTAGAATTGAGGGGGGAAACATTGGGGATTAAGGACACGTATGTACCTTTGAGGTACGGAATCGATCATAGACCAATGATTCGAGTGTTTTCTATTGGATTTCAAGGGTATAGACATTGAGAGGCCACTTGGAGCATCTGGGTTCTTCTAAAACCTGTAAAACTCATCAATTCATACAAACAAATACAGATGAGGGAGGATAGACAGAGGGTAATGATTTCTTGGGATTCGGGGAAGATTTAGGCATCATTTAGAGGAGTCGTTGTCATCATTTTGGTACTGTTTAACAGAGAGTGTTCTGGGTGTATTTGTTGTCATTCAAAAGAGAAGGAGAAATATTAGGGGTTGTTTGGTTGTTTCTGTGTTGAGGTGAAAGAGAAAAAAGAGAATATATGGGTGTTAAGTGGTGGGCTGGACTGGGTCGGGGGAAAAGGGAGTGGGCTGGAGGGTTTTTGTAATGACCAGGTCTTTCATTATGGGTAGACCAATCGTGCAAAGTTTTAGAGTTAGAAAACTCTGGGTTTGGGAGTTTGAAATTACGGGCTAGGCTAGCCTCGGTCAGTTTTGGAGCAAGGTAGAGTCTAGGGAAATCCGGGTAAAAATGGATTTAGGTATCTTAGAGTGAGCTAGTTTTCCATGTAGCCAAGACATAAAGGAGTCCGGGGGATTTTTCGGAATCGCTTTTGGGTTAGTAGAACTCCTGAAATAGCATTTGACATGAAGGGATTATTTCAGGCATCGGGAAAACCAAGTGTGTTGTGAAATGGCCAAAACTGGAAAATTTTCGGATATTCTGTCTGTGATGAGCACTATCAGGCGCGATAGCGGTCACCACTATAGCGGTGGAAATTACCTCTATAGCGGCGATCAAGGGGCGGTCAACTCACTTAAAATAGATATAGTGGCAGATGACCGCTATAGCGGGCCAACAGGTTTTTAATGCAGAAACAGCTCTCAAAATATTCAGTTTTCACAAGTTTATTTTGGAGAAGGTCTGGGCGAATTTCAGGCGATTTTCTTCATTCCTCTACCAAAAATCATTCCTAAGGTAAGGTTTTCGTTCGCCACACTTTGTAATATATTTTCTATACGGTAGAATTGCTATGAGGGAAATTGGGGAAAGGTTGGAATGACCTAGGGATGATGGAAGAAGGGGAAGAAGGGGGTTCCAAACATGTATGTTCTTGGATGGTGATTTAAGTACATTAAAATGATTATAGGTTGTTTAATTTCCTGTTTTATCCATAAAAAATGATAAGACTAGGAGAATTACTGGTGGAAAGCCCAGGAAAAAGGGTGGAATGATCATGGATGGCCTGGGGTTTGGGGATTTGGTATAATCCAAGTAATGTACAGGCCTGTATGTCAATTATATGTATTATGTGTTATTTTTAGACCAAGAACGCGAGAGGAATCCAGAACACGGGAAAGCTCGTGTTGAATAGAGCTTGGATCATTTCGAGGTAGATGATGGCTTTCGTATTTCTGCGAATGTGTATATTCATTGTACTCATTGTCTAAATACTTGTGTGCATTACATTGCTTAGGAGAATTGTGTGGAATGTCTAAGTTTGGTTTACAGTCTATGTTTGAATTGTGTTTACTTGTTGGCTTTACAAGGGGTGTGCATTCATCTATTGACTGTGGTTGTTGACATTCAGTTAGCTCGGGTACCACGCTTGGTACAGGGATAACACATGGTTGGCTCGGGCACCACACATGGTATGGGGATACTAACGGTTGGCTCGGGTACCACGCCTGGTACGGGTTTACTTTATTGCATATTGCATGATGATTTTTGTATTACATTAATTGTTATTAGTCCGTGTGTGGACTGGGTTGTTTTACATAAAATCTTCCAGCGGCTGAGACGAGACCTCAGATTTAGCACCGACATTTCTGATATTCAAGGGTGAGCTATCGATTCGAGCTACCTTGGGATTATCATTAGAGTTTTAGTCCATTTGTTCAGACTTAAAAACTATTTCTTATTTTGTTTAGGGTTGCATCCCTATACTCTAGATTTGGTATTGATGTTTGGTACGATGACTTTTAGTTCCTAGGTGGGATTTTCCGTAGATAATATATTATGATAAGTTATTGAGTAGTTGATCTTATTTTCATTGCTAGTTTACTTTGATGCTTCCTGGTTTTATGCTGTTAGTCTAGGCAATGGTGGAACTCTATTGGTTCGTTCATTCGGGGGTTGGGTGAGTGCCACTAACGATGGGTTGGGTCATGACAAAGATGGTATCAGAGCCTAGGTTCGTTGATCTAGTTGTACCAGACAGGTCTAGTAGAATCTTATAGAACGGTGCAAAGACGTCCGTACTTTTCTTCGAGAGGCTACAATGCTTTAGGAAAAACCATCTCTTCCTTCTTTCCTTCGTGCTATAACTTGATTCCAATTGGTATCTGGTGATACAAATTGGTATCTAACCTCATTCATTCTTTTTTCCGCAGATGGTTACTACAAGTAATAATAGAGCAAGGCCAGCAGTCCCAGCAGCGGGCCTGGTAGTTCGCGGCAGAGGTAGGGGAAGGGGCAGGGTATGAGCTGGAGCCGCACCCACCAGGGGTGGGGCTCGAGCTGCTGCTGTTGCACGTGAGGTAACCCCTCCCCCACCTCAGGATCCTGTGGCAGAAGAGGTGGAAGTGGTTGTGGAAAATGAAGGAGCTCAAGAGAAGGCTGCACTTGTTGGGGGTGCAGGCCTTCCTACTATGACACCGGAAGCTTTTAAGAAGGCATTGGATATTCTGAGTGGGTTGGTTGGTGCTGGAGCCATACCCGTATCTTATGCAAATCATGCCTAGGATACTCAGCCAGCAGTTACTACAGCGCTAAGGATGGATGCAACTTCGGGCAAAAATGATCTCCTCAGGCCAATGCTAGGCCCAGTGATGACAGGTAATGAGCATGAGATGCTGACTAAGTTCCTTAAGCTGAAACCTCCAATGTTTTAGGGTACAGACAAGGAGGATGCCTATGAGTTCATCCTGGATTGCCATGAGAGGTTGCACAAGTTGGGTATTGTACGTCAGCATGGGGTTGAGTTTGTCACTTTTCAGATGCAGGGTGATGCCAAGCAGTAGTGGAGGTCCCATGTTGAGTGTCGGTCTTCTATTCTACCTCCACTAACTTGGGAGCAGTTCCACGTGTTATTTCTAGGGAAGTACGTTCCCCGTACTTTGAGGGACTAGAAGAAGGATGAGTTTCTGAACTATGAGCAGGGTGGCATATCGGTCTCAGCTTATAAGGGTAAATTTCATGTGTTGTCTCATTTTGCTACACAGATGTTGGGTTCCGAGGAGGAACGGGTCTGATTATTCATCAAGGGTCTGAATAGTGAACTGCAGGTACTGTCGGTGCATATGACTTCTTTAGGAAAGGGTTTTAATGATGTGGTGGATTATGTGAAGAAGATAGAGAGAGTTAGGCAAGCAGGGTAGGCTAAGGCTTTATCCAAGAAGCCCCGAAATAAGGGAAATTTTAGTGGTTCATACTCCAGGGGCCAGCATCAGTAGGCTTGCTCGACCCATCCTATTCAGTCAGTTTTGCCAGCTACAACAGGTGGTCGTCAGGGAGCTCAGTCTTCATCTCCTAGAGGACAGGGAGCATCATATACATCAGCTACCAGGCCTACTTTGGACCGTGGTTACTTCCATTGTGGTGAGTTGGTCCACTTTAAGAAGGAGTGTCCACATAGGTAGGCAGGTAATCAGGGTCAGCAGCAAACTAGAGTAGTGGTTCCGGCAGGCAGAGGTGGTAATGCTAGGGGTCATCCACAGGGTGGGCGAGGTAATTTCCAGGGAGGCTGGGGATACCGAAGGAACGGCGGCGCAGGCAGAGGTGCAGTGCAGCCGGCCCAAGAAGTTGTCTGGATTGATGATCAGGCACATTGCTATGCTTTTCCAGGAAGAACCGAGGCAGAAGCCTCAGATGCAGTGATCACAGGTACTATTCTTGTCTGTGATAAAATGGCCTCAATATTATTTGACCCAGGATCTACATATTCTTATATGTATGTTAGTTTTGCATTGGGTTTGAATTTGATTTGCGATATCCTTGATTCTCCTATCCATGTATCTACCCCGGTTGGAGAGTCGGTGATTGTGACTCATGTGTATCGTGACTGTTCTGTGGTATTTGTGGGGTTACGTACTTGGGTAGATTTAGTAATTCTGGATATGGTTGATTTTGATATTATCTTGGGTATTACTTGGTTATCTCTGTATTATGCTGTGTTAAACTGTAACACCAAAACTGTGATTCTAGAAATTTTGGGTAAGGATAAGCCAGTTAAGATAATATCGTTTGTTCGGGCTAGGAAGCTAGTGGGAAGGGGGTGTCTAGCCTTCCTGGCTCATCTCCGGGATGATAGTGTGGAGTCCCTTTCTATTGAGTCAGTTCTGGTGGTGTCCGAATTTGTAGAGGTGTTTCCAGCGGATTTTCCGGGTACGCCTCCGCACAGGGATTTAGATTTCTGCATTGATTTGGAGCCAGGCACTCATCCCATATCTATTCCTCCGTATCGAATGGCTCCGGCAGAGTTAAGGGAACTGAAAACTCAGTTGCAGGAACTCCTAGATAAGGGATTTATACGTCCCAGTGCTTCACCTTAGGGGGCTCCAATTGTTTTTGTGAAAAAGAAGGATGGTAGTATGCGGATGTGCATAGACTACAGACAGTTGAACAAGGTGCCCATCCGGAATAAGTATCCTTTACCCTGGATAGATGATTTGTTTGACCAACTTCAGGGTACATCGGTGTTTTAAAAAACTGACTTGAGGTCGGGGTACCATCAGTTGAAAATTAGGCCTGAGGAAATTCCAAAAAGTGCTTTTCGGACTCAGTAAGGACATTATGAGTTTCTAGTAATGTCGTTTGGTTTGACCAATGCACCTACAGCATTCATGAGTTTGATGAATAGGGTGTTTAAGTCCTACTTGGATTCTTTTGTTATCGTGTTCATTGCCGATATTTTGATCTACTCTAAGAGTAGGGAAGAGCATGCTAATCATCTTCGCATTGTGCTGGACATCTTGAGGCACCAAAAGCTTTATGCAAAATTCACTAAGTGTGAGTTTTGGTTGACTTCTGTGGCATTTTTGGGCATGTGGTGTTAAAAAAGACGGTGATGGTGGATCCCCAAAAAATTGAGGTAGTTAAGAGTTGGGTCCGGCCTAGCTCTACGATAGAGGTGAGAAGTTTTATTGGGCTCGCGGGGTACTACCGGAGGTTTGTGAAGAACTTTGCTTCTATTGCTACTCACCTGACCAGGCTGACATAGAAGGAGGTACCATTTGTGTGGTCCGACAAGTGCGAGGAGAGCTTCCAAAAGCTCAAGACACTTTTGACCACGGCTCCTATATTATCCTTGCCAGTTGAAGGTAAAGACTTTATTGTTTACTGTGATGCTTCACATTCTGGTTTGGGTGCTGTGTTGATGCAGGATATAAATGTGATAGCCTATGCATCCATGCAGTTGAAGGTCCGTGAGAGGAATTACTCGACTCACGATTTAGAGTTGGTAGCGGTGGTTTTTGCTTTGAAAATCTGGAGACACTACCTTAATGGTGTCAAGTGTGAAGTATTCACAGATCATCGTAGACTACAGCACGTTTTCACTCAGAAGGATTTGAATCTGAGGCAGAGAAGGTGGATGGAGTTATTGAAAGACTATGATGTGACCATTCAATATCATCCGGGCAAGGCTAATGTGGTGGCAGACGCATTAAGCCGAAAAACGATTAGCATGGGTAGCTTGGCTTGTTTGGGGTGTCCAAACAACCGCTAGCTAAGAAAATTCAGGCTCTGGAGGCCAAGTTCATGCACTTGGGTGTCTCAGACCAAGGTGGGTTATTGGCCAGCATTGAGGTCAAGGCCACCTTCATAGAGGAAATAAAGGCAAAATAGTTTCAGGATCCAAAACTGGGCAAGTTGCAAAGTAAAGTGATATCCGAGGAGTCCAGAGATGTCATGTTAGACTCCGGTAGTGTATTGCATTTCAAGGAGAGGATTTGTGTTCCTCGGGTTGATGATATGATTCTGAAAATTCTGAAAAAAGCTCATGGTTTGTGGTACTCGATCCATCTGGGTGTAACCAAAACGTACAGGAACTTGAGGCAGCGTTACTGGTGGCCCGGGATGAAAAGGGACATAGTTGATTTTGTTTCCAAGTGTCAAAATTGCCAGCAGGTAAAATATGAACATCAGAGACCTGCAGGACTACTTCAGAGGATGCCAATTCCAGAGTGGAAGTGGGAGAGGATAGCCATGGATTTCGTGGTGGGTCTTCCCAAGACATTGGGGAAGTATGACTCAATTTGGGTCATTGTTGACAGGCTGACCAAGTCCGCTCATTTCATTCCAGTCAGGGTAGATTACAATTCGCAGCAATTGGCAAAGATCTACGTAAAGGAGATTGTGATACTGCATGGGGTACCACTGTCCATCATTTCAGACAGGGGTACGCAGTTTACTTCTAAGTTCTGGGACAAGTTACATGAAGAGTTGGGTACACAACTCACCTTTAGCACAATCTTCCATCCTCAGACTGATGGTCAGTCGGAGAGGACAATTCAGGTATTGAAGGACATGCTGAGAGCATGTGTAATAGACTTCGGTGGTCATTGGGACCAGTTTCTACCATTCTACAAATTCTCTTACAACAATAGCTACCACTCCAGTATTGATATGGCAGCGTTCGAGGCCTTGTATGGGAGAAACTGCAGATCACCGATTGGGTGGTTTAAGGAAGGTGATGTGAAGCCTCTGGGTGTAGACTTAGTGAAGGAAGCACAGGAAAAGGTAAGGGGCATACAGACCAAGTTGCTAGCTGCTCAAAGCAGGCAGAAGGAATATGCAGACGCAAGGTCCGGGATATTGATTTTCAGGTTGGTGAACAAGTGTTGTTGAAAGTGTCACCAATGAAAGGGGTTATGCGGTTTGGTAATAAGGGCAAGCTTAGCCCTCGGTTTATCAGTCCGTTTGAGGTCCTTGAGATTGTAAGGCCAGTGGCTTACAAGTTAGCACTGCCACCTAGGTTATCGGGCGTCCATCAGGTATTCCATGTATCCATTATCAAGCGATACCATAGGGATGGGGACTACATCATCAAGTGGGATGAAGTACTTTTTGATAAGGATCTTTATTATGAGGAGAAACCAGTTGTGATTCTTGCTCGGGATGTCCGAAGGTGGAGGACAAAGGTGATTGACATGGTGAAGGTTCAGTGGAAGCATCATCCAGTTGATGAAGCCACTTGGGAAACTGAGAAGGATATGCAGGACAAGTCCCCTTAACTGTTTGAGGATTCATGTACTACACTTCCTTCCTTTTATTTCTGTAATTTTGGGTTTGATCATTTGGGGATGAACGATGGGTAAATTGATATCTGTTATAATGACTGGATCCATCGTTATGGGTAGACCAATCGTGCCAAGTTTTAGAGTTAGAAAACTCCAGGTTTGGGAGTTTAAAATTCTGGGCTAGGCTAGCCTCGACCAGTTTTGGAGCGACATAGAGTCTAGGGAAATCTGGGTAAAAATGGATTTAGGTATCTTAGAGTGAGCTAGTTTTCCATGTAGCCAAGATATAAAGGAGTCCGGGGGACTTTTCGGAATCACTTTTGGGTTAGTAGAACTCCCGAAATCGCGTTTGACGTGAGGGGGTTATTTCAGGCGTCGGAAAAACTAAGTGTGTTGTGAAATGGCCAAAACTGGCAAATTTCTGGACATTCTATCCATGACGAGCGCTGTCAGGTGCGATAGCGGTCACCGCTATAGCGGTGGAAATTACCGCTATAGCGGCGGTCAAGGGGTGGTCAACTCACTTAAGACCGCTATAGCGGGAGATGACCGTTATAGTGGAGCGGGGACCGCTATAGCGGGACGATGGGCTTTTAATGCAGAAATAGCTCTTAAAATATTCTGTTTTCACAAATTTATTTTGGAGAAGGGCTGGGCAAATTTCAGGCAATTTTCTTCATTCCTCCGCCAAAAATCATTCCTAAGGTAAGGTTTTCGTTCCAACACTTTGTAATACGTTTCCTATGTGGTAGAATTGCTAGGAGGGAAATTGGGAAAAGGTTGGAATGACCTAGGGATGATGGAATTCGGGGAAGAAAGGGGTTCCAAACATGTATGTTCTTGGGTGGTGATTTAAGTACATTAAAATGATCATAGGTTGTTTAATTTCCTGTTTTGTCCGTAAAAAATGATAAGACTAGGAGAATTAACGGTGGAATGCCCGGGAAAAAGGGTGGAATGATCATAGGTGGCCTGGGGTTTGGGGATTTGGTATAATCCGGGTAATGTACAGGCCTGTATGTTAATTGTATGTATTATGTGTTATTTTTAGACCAAGAACGCGATAGGAATCTGGAACACGGGATAGCTCGGGTTGAATAGAGCTTGGATCATTTTGAGGTAGGTGATGGCTTTCGTATTTCTACAAATGTGCATATTCATTATACTCGTTGTCTAAGTAATTGTGTGCATTACATTGCTTAGGGGAATTGTGTGGAATGTCTAAGTTCGATTTATAGTCTATGTTTGAATAGAGTTTACTTGTTGGCTTTACAAGGGGTGTGCATTCATCTATTGATTGTGGTTGTTAAAATTCGGTTGGCTCGGGTACCACGCCTAGTATGGGTATAACACATGGTTGGCTCGGGTACCACGCCTGGTATGGGGATACTAACGGTTGGCTCACGTACCACGCCTGGTACGGGTTTACTTTATTGCATATTGCATGGTGATTTTTGTATTACATTGATTGTTATTGGTCCGTGTGTGGACCGGGTTGTTTTACTTAATGTGATACTTAATATTGGTTCCGTGAGTGGACCGGGTTATTATTGAAAAGTGCTATTGATTGGTAGTCCTTGAGTAGCCGACAACTGTTGTATGACTGTTGAGTTGGTCTTGGTTTAGGCCGAGTAAATCACTACTTGTGGTATTGTCTAGAGGGAATTCCAGGGTGGGTCCGGACTAGACGGTAAGGTGTGGTTATGGTTTCTTATTGGTGGAATAGAATTGTAAGAGATGGATTCATACGGTAACAAGCTAGGTAGAGACCTGTAGTCTAGAGATGCCTATGATATTTGTTGCATGTTTGCCATACTTGTTACCGGATTTTACGTACTATTTATATATTGTTTTCTTGAATACTGGTTGATGATCCTACCAGTACACAGTGGTGGTGTACTGATACTGCACTTGTCTTTTTTTTGGGGAGTAGTGGAAATCTTCCCGCGGCTGAGACGAGACCTCAGATTTAGCACCGACGTTTCTGATCTTCAAGGGTGAGCTGTCGATTCGAGCTACCTTGGGATTATCATTAGAGTTTTAGTCCATTTGTTCAGACTTAAAAACTATTTCTTATTTTGTTTTGGGTTGTATCCCCATACTCTAGATTTGGTATTGATATTTGGTACGATGACTTTCAGTTCTTAGGTGGGATTTTCCCCAGATAATTAATTATGATAAGTTTTTGAGTAGTTGATCTTATTTTCATTGCTAGTTTACTTTGATGCTTGCTGGTTTTAGGCTGTTAGTCTAGGCAAGGGTGGAACTCTATTGGTTCGCTCATCCGGGGGTTGGGTGGGTGCCACTCACGACGGGTTGGGTCGTGATAGTTTTGGGCCATTATTTGGCTGAGAACTAAAGGTGAGGGGAGGGTAATCTCGTTTAGGATTTGTCCACATTTGCAAAATGTGGCCACTTTTGAATTTAGGAGATATAAAACATAGCCAAATTGACCAAAATTAAAAATTTAGGCCGAAATTGAAAAATGAATTAAATCCCCAATTAATTAAATGAGCTTCTAACTTTAACAATTAAGAATAATTATTTTATAACATATAACTAACTCGTTCAAAATCAAGAAATTAATCATATGATCAATTTGAGGAGAATGTATCATTTTTCAACTTAAAACATGATTTTTTATTTGAAAATAAATTTCAAAATCTTTCTTTAAGTAAAATTTATATGCCTCTATATAATTAAATATAGAGTATACATATTTCACCTAAAATTACTAAATTAACCTCAAATCAATTATGCAAACATTTAATGTCTTAAAAACAAACAATTATTTCAAAATTATTTTAAAATAATAGGAGCTCGAATATTAATTAGGAATGTGGAGTGCAAAAATTGAGTGTCAACAAGTAGACTATTATAATTTTGCAAATCTTCTTGGTAAATCACAACATTTGTTTGAAATATTACTAGAAATTAAAGTAGGTGGATTGCTAAGCTCATAGTCCCTGTGGGTTCGATATCAAACTCGAAAGAGCTACTATATTACTTGTACCACCGCATATACTTGCATGTGCATTAGGACACAACAAGTTTTTGGCGCCCTTGCCGGGAACTTAAGCAATTAGTGATTTTCTAAATTTTCTTTTTATAATATTACTCAAGTATTGACTACTTGATCTTAGTGGCTGTTCTTGCAGGTTCAATTTGTTCTTCAAGCTAGCAAGAGATAGAGAATTGGTAAAGCCGTATTTGGAACCTGAACGAGCATTTCACCAGTGACCAAGAGTAGCTGCACTTCAATATCCAATTCAGCAGATTCAGGTGGCTAATCAGGTAGAAGTTGTTCCTGTAGAGATGGCAACAACAAGGCCAGTATGCGACGAGGCAATCTCACTCGCCAATAATGTCACCTCCAGCATTTGCAGACCAGCTGCAGGAGGTCGATTCGAGCTTAAACAGAATATGATGCAATTATTTCAAACTAGCGGGCATTTCACAAGGCTATCTCATGAGGATCCACATCATCACTTGCAGAATTTTCTTGAGATTACTGACACATATATACCCGCAGGAGTCTCGTCTGACTATGTGAAACTCACACTCTTCCCTTTTTCTCTATTAGGGGAAGCAAAGAGGTGGTTAAATATTGAACCACCGAATTCCATCACCACCTGGGATGATTTTGCAAGGAAGTTCTTGATCCGTTTCTTTCCATATGGAAAGACTGCGAAGTTGAGAAGTGACATTTTGAGCTTCAGACAGAAGGATGGTGAAAATTTGTATCAAGACTGGGAAAGGTTCAAGTCCATGCTTCGTGATTGCCCTCACCATCATCAGACTAATGAAATTCTGGTGCATACCTTTATAGAGGGACTTGAACCTCACACGAATATTCTTCTGGATTCAGCAGCTGGTGGACAGGCATTAGAAAAGACATATGATGAGCTGTATATGCTTCTAAATCGCATATCACAGGAAAACCCATAATGAAATGCAGATGTTCTTAGGAGTATCACAAATAAGACTGCATGGTTATTAGCAGTGGATCAATAGACAGCTATAGCAGTGCAGATTGCATCTTTGCAGAATGAAATGAACACTCAGTTTAGCAACCTGACTTTAGGGCAGCTGCAAGCTCCTGTGAATATGGTGCAGTAAACACAGACTTGGTGTGAGGTGTATGGAAATAGTGATCACTCAGCAGATGCGTGTGAGGTGAACCCAGGGTCAGTAAACTTTGTGGGTAATGCTCAACACCAAGGAAATCAAAATTTTGGAAACACGTATAACCCAACTTGGAAAAATCATCCAAACTTCTCATAGAGCAGAAATCAGAGGCAGAATGTGAATTAGAATCAGTGTAGGAACCAAATGGAAAACCAGAATCTTCATCAATAAGCACAGAGTGCTAACTCTAATGCCATAACTAGCAATATTGAGGAGATGTTAAAGAAGATCATGGCTAACCAGGCATAGATGGCTGCTGACATAAAAAATTAGCAGTTAGCCACAAAGACATTAGAGGTTCAGATGGGTTAGCTTGATGGAGCACAAAACACTAGACCTCAGGGAGGTTTTCCAAGTGATACTGATCCTAATCCTAAGCAGGTCAATGCGGTTTTCACCTAAAGCGGTAGACAATTAGAGGAGCTAGAGCCCAAGAAAGCAACTCCCAGAGTTGTGGTGAAAGATGAGAAGCAAGCATGAGTTGAAGATGAGAAAAATCAAAATAATGCAACAAGTGTGAAGCCACCTCCCCCATTCGCACAAAGGCTGAACAAGTAAAAGGAGGAAGCGTGTTTTCAGAAGTTCATTGATTTGTTAAAACATGTGTACATTAATCTTCCTCTTGTTGATGTTTTGCAGGGAATTCTGAAGTATGCCAAGTACATTAAGGATATTGTGGCTAATAAGAATAGGTTGATGGAGTATGCCACTATTGCACTTACTGAAAAGTGTACATCTCGAATTCAAAATAGACTGCCAACAAAGCTCAAAGATCTGGGGAGTTTCACCAACCAGATCACTATCGGGCAGACTATTAATGTCCGGGGATTGTGTGACCTTGGGGTCAGCATTAATTTGATGCCTATTTCATTATTCAAAAAGATGGGGTTGGGAAGTCCACGTCCCACCATAGTTATTTTGCAGCTAGCTGATCGTTCACTTGCAAGACCTGATGGGGTGGTTTAGGATGTGCTTGTACAAGTGGGGTCACTCATTTTCCCCGTGAATTTTATTGTTTTGGATTTTGATGCAGATTCGGAAGTCCCATTTATTTTGGGGTATCCATTTTTAGTTATTGGTCATGCTTTAATAGATGTAGCTGCAGATTAGCTCACAATGTGGGCACATGACAAAGTTAAAGTGCTTGATGTTTACAAAGCTATGAAGCTACCGGCTATCTATGGTGAGCTATCTGCAATCACAGTGATTGATCTTGAGTCGAATCTTCCACTGATTACGTCTAAGGATCCTTTAGAAAGAGCTCTAGTTGGGGATAATATTTTTGGAGATGTAGATGCCCATGAGATGATGCAGATTCTGGACGTTGCAAGCATATTCATTCGTACAGGCAACTTTGAGCCTTTGAATAGACCTCTGGGGCCACCAGCCCCTAAACTGGAGATGAAGATGTTTCCATCACACCTCAAGTATGCTTACTTGGGGGATAATTACACCTTACCCGTGATTCTTTCAGCAAGTTTAACTGAGGCACAGGTTGGAGGAGCTCCAACTGTTTTGAAATGAAGAAAAAAGGCGATTAGTTGGCAGATGTCTGATATTTAGGGAATAAGCCCTGTGTATTGCTTGCATAAATTTTTTATTGAGGAAGGGTACAGACCAAGTGTTCAACATCAGTGGAGACTGAATCCTGTGATGAAAGATGTGGTGAGGAAGGAATTGATCAAGTGGCTCGACGCAGGCATTGCCTATCCCATTTCATATAGCAAGTGGGTTAGTCTAGTCCAATGTGTTTCCAAAAAGGGAGGCATGATAGTGAATACTAATGAGAAAAATGAGTTAATTCCAACGCGGACAGTCACATGTTGGAGAATTTGCATGAACTACCGCAAGCTCAATGAAGCCACTCAAAAGGACCACTACTCGATTCCTTTCATTGATCAGATGTTCAACAGGCTTGCAGGGCAAGAGTACTATTGTTTCTTGGATGGGTATTCGGGCTACAACCAGATAGGCATTGCTCTAGAAGATCAGGAGAAGATAATATTTACATGTTTATATGGTACCTATTCTTTCAAGCGCATGTCATTTGGGTTATGTAATGCGCCTGCCACTTTCCAGCATTGTATGATGGCGATATTCTATGACATGGTGGAGGAATTCATAGAGGTATTCATGGATGATTTTTTTGTATTTGGTAACTCTTTTGAAGTTTGTCTGCAGAGTCTTGATAGGGTGCTTGCTCGCTGTGAGGAAACGAACTTGGTATTAAATTGGGAGAAGTGTCACTTTTTGGTCAGAGAAGGCATTGTTCTTGGACATAAAGTGTCACAAAAGGGCTTAAAAGTTGATCGTGGTAAGATCGAGGTCCTAGAGAAGCTACCACCACCCATATCTATGAAGGGCGTGCATAGTTTTCTGGGGCATGCGGGATTCTACAAGCGATTTATCAAGGATTTTTCCAAAATCTCAAGACCAATGTGCAAACTACTTTAGAAAGAGGTAAAGTTTTAGTTCTGTAATGACTGTGTGAAAGCCTTTGAGGATATGAAGAGAAATTTGATTGAAGCACCTATATTAATTGCTCCTAACTGGGAGTTATCTTTCGAGTTGATGTGTGACACCAGCGATGTGGCTGTGGAAGCGGTATTGGGCCAGAGAAAAATGGTCTTTTATTCGATTAATTATGCAAGCAAAACTCTTGATACAGCTCATGCTAATTATACTATTACAAAAAAGGAGATGGTGGCTCTGGTGTACGCATTTGATAAGTTTCGGTCATATCTGGTTGGTACCAAAATGGTCATTCATACAGATGATGCAGTTATTCGCTACTTTTTCAACAAGAAGGATGCTAAACCTCGACTGATTAGGTGGATCTTGTTACTACAAGAATTTGATTTGGAAATAAAAGATCGAAAAGGGTCAGAAAATCAAGTAGCTGATCATTTATCCAGACTAGAGAGTTGGTCCTGTTTTCGAGAAAAATGGTTGTTTCGACTTTGAAAATTTATTTCAAAAATCTAGTTAAAGTTTAAAAATAATTTTCAAGTAAAGAAGAGTCACCACTTAATTTTATAAATAAAAACCAAGAAAAACTTGTAAAAATTTCTAAAGACTTAAAATATTAAAAGATTTAGAAAATAAGAGATTAAGGGTAAGAGGTTCCTATTAATATTTTTAGAAGGGTTTTATGGCACTAAAAATATTTGCTAACTCGCGGTTATCCAATCTTGTTAAAATCACAATTTATTCGACTAACTTTAAAAAGATCTTTGTTTTTGAAAACATGGAAATATAACTAAGAACTTGAATAACAAATTTTGAAGAGCGAGTGAGTTCATTTGTAAGGAAACATATTTGCAAAAGAAAATCTAAAGGAAAACTGAAGTTACATTAGTGATAAATAATAATTATAAAGAAAAGCTTTCAAGAGGGAAAATTGAAAATATGAAAGGTACTCTTTAGGGGAGGAAATCCAACTAAGTTAAAATGTTAGTCCAATTATACAAATAATCCTATCTAAAAGACATAAAGAGAAGAGAAAGAAATAATTAAGCTTTTGGCTTAATTAACAATTGGACTTTTGTCCAAACCTGTCCTAATTCTAGTGTTGTGGGCTTTGGCCCACTTGCTGCTATTTATTGGACTTTTAGCCCATTTCTTGAGACTTCCAGCCCATTTTAGGCTGTTACTACTACTGAACTTATAGGCCCTTTCGGCCCATTTTCCCCTTTTCTTCGAACACCTGTATGTTGGCTTCTGAAATCGTAATAAGCTGGCTTGATGAGGACAAGATGTTGGGTCACGGCCCAACAAAATGCAAGAGAGATTGGAGAGTCCAAATTGGACTCGGGGGCAGTTCATGTCACAAAGAGCAAAGAAAAGAGGCAAAGATTAGAATTTACCCAAGACATTAATTTCAATATACCAAATTTAAACAAAACAAAGCTATTGCATATTCATAAACAAGCTTTGTTCACTCTGATTATACCTAGCTATTTATCAGATTGTTTCTTTAACAAAATCATAGAATGAGACCAACAGGTAAAGCCAAGTTAACGCAAGGATTCTATAAGTAAGTTACGTAGATCAAATATCAAAACGATTATTGACTAAATTACATGTAGAAGCCAAGACCCCCCAGACAACGTAGAAAGCTTTTATAGATAATGCAGAAATTTATATTCAAGCTAAACATTTTTTAAATCTGTCTTTAGCAAAAAAAAAATGCAATTTCAACAAGCTGTACAAGTCATAGGGGGGCAAAGAAGATTTAAAGCTGATTTATATTCCTTGAATCAAAAAAGGGTTGACTATGCCAAATAACAATTACCAGAGAGACAAAAATATATTAACTAAACAAATTGACACGACAAGGGCATATCAAAATGAGCCAAAATAAGAGGAAAGGGAATGTTTCCTTATTTTTGATCAAGCGGGTGCATTTGAGCTTTAAGTTAACATGAACATTTCCACACCAAACACGCTTAAAACAAAGGACAGGTATGCTTGGATATAGGTGATTACAACTTGTAACTTGCAATCTTTGAAATAAAGCACTGATAAAGATGCATTTAAGGTGTTTATTAAGATTCATTTTGAGCCAAGAAAAAAAATATTTCAGTTTTATACATGATCGAAATAGGGGTAGAACAGCTTGTTCTTGGCAAACATATAACAGAAATTAGCATTTTTCACAAGGTTTTGAAAGGAGAAACCCTCATCATGACACATAGGGAAAAAAGGGAAGGGGATGGAATGACGACTGAGTTAATGATCCATCAAGCAACGAATAGGCAAAGGTCAGTATATGGGAATTAAGCCATAATTAACTTGCTAAATCATTCATACTTCACATCTAAGCACAGAAAGGCAAGAAAAAGTCGTGATAAGGTAGATTCTGAACATAGGTAGAGCAAACCATGTCTTACATTCCACTAAAAAGATTTAGATAGTTCAAGTAAAGTCGATATCAACCAAAACTCATTTTTTAATGTCGTCAAGAACAAAAGAAAGTCACCACTAATAGATTAAAAATAGAAGATGCAGACACTAATAAATAGAAAGATCTAAAGCCATAATTAAGTCTCTTAAATACATCATATAGATCCACTCATTCCAAAGCTACTACCAAAAAATTGAGCAACAGAGGTAAGAAGTAACGAGCATCATAGAACATGAAAGAAAGATTCGTAAAAGAAAAACAAAAAATGATTTGAAATATTATCACCATACGACCAGATTCCAACCCTCACTCAATTCTCACCCAAAATCACACATATAATCACACAAGACCAGTGAAAATCAACCTAAAACTTTCAAGAATACAATCCTACATAATGCTAGAAGGAAAGACCTAAGAAAGTGAGGTATTTACCTTCTTTTGAGCAGCGAAAGAGACTTGGACTTCGTCGGAATGCCTCACCACCGCCAAAAAACTCCCACTGCTAACCCGAGATTCTTTGGCAAAAATCCCTTTCTAAAATAGTCTTATAGGGTTCCTAGACTTAAGAATCATATGGAAAGCCTACCCCTACTGTAAAAATAGTGAGGTTTATATAGTAAAGGATTTGGGGAACTTGGGGTCGATTTTTCGGTGTGGGATGGGATTTTAGAGGGATTTTTTGGGAAATTTCCTAAAGGATTTCAAATCCTTTGTTGGATAAGGATGATAGCTGGAGGAATTATACCATTTGGGTACAAATTTTGAGCGTGCTTTGTGATCAAGAACGAGGGGAGACGTGGATTCATTCCATGTCTCTGCCTCTAGTACCTTTTGGTACAAATTTCGTGCTAGGCACGCTGATGGAGTACGAATGGAGTGAGGGAAATCACTGGACTCAAGGCTGCGGCGCTAGGGTTTGTGTACCTGTTGAGAGAAAATGATGACGAAGAGATAAGGGGTGTTTAGTTGTGACTGTGTAAAAATGAGAAAATGAAAAGAGGGAAAGAGTATAAGGGCGTGGAACTTGGGTCGGGTCTTGGGTTTAATTGGGGGAAAAGAAGTGCGCTGGTGGCGGGTCAGGCAAAATGTTTGGCCCAAATCGCTGAAACACAAAGAGTTATAAGGGGATATTTAGGTAATGGATACATTTGTAAAATGTGGCCACTTTAGGTTTAAGGGGGTAGCCAAATTAAGAATAAATTGATGAATTTGGCTAAAATTTAAATAATTTAAAGAATTAGGCTAGAATTGGAATAGAAATGGATTAATTACAATTAACCATTTGAGATTCTTTAAATTTACACGATTTGAAATTATTATATTTAAAGCACAATTATTTCCTTTAAAAAATATGAAATTAATTATTCAATTAAACTTTAATTTTAATTAATTTGGAGGAAAATCAAGCATTTTAATTTCAAAAAGGATTTTCTTATGAAATTAAACTTTAAAATAGTTTCTTAAGTAAAATTATATAAATTTCACATAATAAAATATGAAAAATATAAATTCTTACTCAAAACTATTATGAAGATGATTTGGAAAATGTTTTATCCTTTTTACAAAATAATTATTTCAAAAATTATTTAAAATATGAAAAATGCTCTAAATTAATTTGTAATATGGAGGGTAAAAATTGATTGTCAACAACTGCCCCTCCCTTTGGGTAGGGTGGATGTAAGAAACCCTGGGTAAAGGTAATTGATGTTACCTATTTTATCCGACCACAGATTAATCTTTAGAAAGCGGTTGGCTCTAGCACGAATTTCAAGGAATCATGGCCAAACTCTGGTATCGAGTTTCCTATATATATCAGGTTATATGAGAACTCAAGCCACTTGTAGTTCGAGATGCTTGATTTTACGCATGATTTTTAGAAGAAATTTAATAGTTATTCTGACTTCGGATTAAGGAGAGACCAAAAAGCTTGGAGAGTAAGAAGATTGGGCGGTTTTAGAATGCAGCTGAGTTTTCAACACAGAGCCCGCCTACATATCCCGAGAAAATGTCTTTATGTTAAGACAACATTTGGCTCGGGATGAGTGACAAATGGATTGAGCTATAGAAAAGGGGCTTGTAACCTCTCAACTATGAATGTGGCATGCTTCACACTGATAAATAAGATTTTACCCGGATATAATTTCCAAAGCTTGAGGTGTATTGTCATTCAGATTTGAAAAGAATATTGCTTCTAGCGTGAGTTCAGAAAGTACTATGGATGCGAAACCCAATGCTAGGAAACACCCACATGCCTTCTGATAGGGGTGTGGTTTGATGGCGGTGAAAGTCATTCCTCAGCTTGCGTCCAAAGAGTTTGATATTCCTCTCTGGACTATGTCCCAGTTCGCTGCTAAGAAAAAGTCTCACATCATGATGCATCCTTTTTTGGTGTAGTCTGCACCTATGATTTTGTTTTGAGAATTTCATCCTTCTCGAATGCTCCCGACAATATCTCAAAACAAAATTGTTAGTAGTAACGTAATTCCATTTAGAGAGATAGTTCTTTTGCCATACCTCATCCTTGGATTATGTTTGGATCCCGTGTTGTGATGTCTTTTTGACCTATTTTGTACCTGTTGTCCTTGGTTTGAGATTTTCATCCTCTTGGATGCTCTCGGCAATATTTGAGACAAAGTTGTTAGTAGTAAAGCAGCTCAATAAGGAGAAATAGCTTTGTACCTCATTGTCGCATCTGTTATTTCTTAAAGAAGATGTCATCCTTTCCCGTCTCTGTCTTAGGAAATAATGACTTCCTTGACAAAACATGATAGCCTTCATAGCTATCAGACAGGATTGCCTTTGTGGCAGTTGGATGTGGTGATCTTTGAATATGACGACCCTCGTGTACGTTTAATGTGACGGTCCTCATAATCGTTTGTGGCATTCTCTTGAATGTGATTGCCTTCACGGCTACTGGTAGTAGTCTTTACATATGACTCTGAGGTAAGTCTTGCGCATCATCTATATCGATGCAACCAACAGATATTCCCTGAGTTATCCGGCTTTGAGTAATCTAGCACATCATCCGACTTTGGATAGAGGCGGCTTATAGATGTCCCTTAACTTGTCAGCTTCCGAGTAATCTTGCACATTAACTGACTTTGGATAGAGTCAGCTTATACATGTCCTTCGAATTGCTAGTTTTTGGGTAATCCTGCACTTTTATCCAATCTTAGATGTAACGCGACTTACAGATTTCCCTTGAATTGTTAATCTTCGGGTAGTCCTGCATAATATCAACGTGGATATATCGTGGCTTATAGATAACCTTTGGACTATCAATTTTTGGTCGTCTTGCACTTTTATCCAATTTTGGATATTATTGTGACTTATGAATTACCTTTGAACTGCCAATCTTTGGGTGATCTTGCACACTATCTAGTTTCATATATCGTTGCGTCTTACAGATAACTCTTAGTCTGTCAAGTTTCAGGCAATCTTGCACACTATCCAATTTCAGATATCGCTGTGACTTACAGACGACCTCTGGCCTTCCAACTTTTGTGAAATCCATTTCATCGTCTTATTTGGATGGCATCTTACAGACATCCTTCAGACTATATGTTTTCGACCTCGACAGCAAGCGTCATCTGATCATCGAGGGTGACAAGGCCTTTCCACATGATTAAATATAGCTGCAGCTTTTGGCGATCGATGCTTTTGAATGTATAAACATCCTTCAGTGTGAGACTTCATTATCTCTATATGATAATAAATAAGGGTGCATAAATATCCTTGATGTCGAACTCTACTGTCTCACGCGATATCGGATATGAATATGCTCAACACTAGACTCCGTCGTCTCGACATAATAGTAAAGGTACATAAATATTTGTGGCATAAATATACATGTGCAAATATCCTTAACGTCAGACTCTATCATCTTACGCGATCTCGGATATAAATGATCTTAGGTCGATCCTACGCACCAAGTGCGACTTAGGGACGCCTCTGAATGTCATCCTCTTTAAAATCAGATGGTAGAGGAAAATAATCTTCGTAGCAAATGTGTATCAGTGGTACTTGATGGTCCTCACGAATGGTCCTTGCGACATGGTCCTTGCGATATAGTCCTTGCGACATGGTCCTTACGACATGGTCCTTGCGATATGGTCCTTGCGATATGCAAATATGATAATGATGTAGATGATTGTGCAGTGACATGCGTGGCAGTTGCAGAAAATATCATCTTTGATTTTTATGTTATCATGTTAACTCTTTTATGTGTACCTGCGCTCAAAGTGAATGATTGGTAGACACAGCATCGCTTTTGCTAGCGATCATAGCTAAATTCAGTTTCAAAAAAACTTTAGCAACAATGTTCATGAAGCTAATAAAAATAACTTTTATTTTGAATGTAAATGAAATGGTTGTACCCATTTCTGGGGACAACCACAAATACCATTTCTGAACATCGTCTATTTGTGATAATTTCTGATTTGCTGAGGGTTTGTGGAGAATGTCATCGATTTCTTATTTGGTGCTCGGATTTTGAGGTTGGCCACAATGTCCTGATCTGCTTGGGGATTCGAGGATGCTGCCGATCTCTCTTTATCTAGTAGTTCCTACAAACTACAAGAAAATTTGTCCATTCCAGTAGTGCCTCTTTTGGAGTCTTCCCACTGTCTTAGCTTTTCTTGCCAAATTTTGGGGCATTTGGTCTCGTTGCGTTTATTTGAACGCGTTGGATAACGATGGACTTTGACTAATCTATAACATACTTTTTAGGACAACCAGCATCCACAGAAAAATTATTAGTTTTTGGCGAGGTCGATCTGTGTTGACCTCCTTCGATCTTCTACTCTTTTCTCTGCCTTTTCTGGGTGCTTTCTACTCTCGGGTACTCGTCGTACTCGACTCCCTGGGTCACAGTATACATAAGACAAAATCAAATTATAAAGGGGTAAAACTAACCTTTTGTAAAGACTTTTCAAGCAAGTTCTTTGGAAAACAAAGATCTTTAAAAAAAAAGGTAATTTGGCAAGGTCTCTGTCCATCATGTCATGTACTAGCTCAACGAACGTCCTTTACTCAAGGCTTTGACATATCTGATACACTGCTGGCGGACTCTGGAGATTCTTCAACATCCTAGCTGGAGAGTTTGAGAATGATCTTTCGAGAGATCTATCATAGTTGGAGATTAATCCACCTCGGACTTTGTTATAACTGGGATTTTTAAAGTAGACTCTGATCTTTTGGTGCTGGGGAATTCTCGGAGTTATCCCTGAACTCTTGAATGAAGTTTGGTGGAAATTTTGAGGTCCAACTCAAAATTTCTTCCCCAGTTAAAGGTTTCATGATGAATCTTATTCCATTGATAAGAGATTTAACACTCTATGGGAATTATGAGATTCTTTCTCGAGATTCACTTCAGTTGTTCTTCAGCATATTTTGTATTCCGACTTGCAGGAGAATGATCTTCACCTTCTAAATTTTTTAGATTTCTTTCTCAAAAATTCTGCTCTAGTTTCTATTTCCTAGGGTGATATGACTAAGCCGTTGTGGCGCCTACGTATCTCGTTAAAGCAGGAATCAGGTCGAATGTAGTTCCCACACTTGAAGTTGGAGAATGTTGGAAATAAATAAAGGGGTGACCGAGACTGACAAAGGCCGCCTATGTATCTCATTCTTGATAATTCAGGTCGAACGTAGTTCATACATAGAGGATAGGGAGATTTTAAGCTATTACAAAAAATGATTATAATCAGAAGATGCAATTATAGGGGAAGAAAAGAGAAAAGAACCATCTTCAGGCATAGTATATCTTCACAGCATCGGAGTTGATCGGCTTGGGCCATACTTGTCCATCCATCTCGGACAAAATCAAAGCTCTTCCCAATAATACTTTTTGGATGACATACGGTCCTTGCCAATTAGGTGTAAACATTCCTTTGTATTCTTCCTGGTGAGGGAAAACACGCTTAAGGACCAACTGTCCTATGGAGAACATTTGAGCCCTTACTCTCTTGTTGAATGCATGAATCATTCGTTGCTGGTACAATTGATCGTGGCATACAACACTCATCCTTTTCCCATCAATCAACATGATTTGTTCGCAACGGGCACAGACCCACTCTTCATTGCTCGGTCCAGCTTCTTGAATGATCCTAAGAGATGGTATTTCGACATCAGCAGGTATCACTGTTTTTGAACCATACACCAACACATAAGGAGTTGCCCTGGTTGAAGTCCTGACGGTTGTTCGGTATCCCAATAAAGCATAAGGCAATATCTCATGCCAAGATTGGTGACTATCGACCATTTTCCTTAAGATCTTCTTGATATTCTTATTGGAAGCTTCCACAGCTCTATTCACTTGTGGATGGTATGTGGTTGAATTTCGATGAGTGATCTTGAACTTCTTGCATATTTCTCTCATCAAGTGACTATTCAGATTTTCTCCATTGTCTGTGATGATTGACTCGGGGATTCCGAATCAACAAATCAACTTGTTCTTGACAAAGTCAAGTACAACCTTTTTGGTCACGGACTTGTAAGAAGCAGCTTCTACCCACTTGGTGAAGTAGTCAATTGCTACCAAAATGAATATGTGTCCGTTAGAGGCAGGAAGCTCGATTAGGCCTATGACATCCATGCCCCAGGCTACAAAAGTCCAAGGTGAACTCATAGCATAAAGATCGCTAGGTGGCACTCGAATCAAATCTCCGTGGATCTGGCACTTGTGACATTTCTGCACGAATTTGCTACAATCATTTTCCATGGTCATCCAAAAGTATCCGGCTCGCAGGATCTTCTTGGCTAAGGTGAACCCATTCATATGCGGTCCACACACTCCGGCATGTACCTCTTCTAGCAATTTTGTGGCTTCAACCAAATCAATACATCTCAAGAATCCAAGATTTGGAGTCCTCCTATAAAGGATCTCTCCATTAAGGAAAAAGTTGTTGGCCATCCGGTGGGTTATTTTCTTTTGGTTGGCGATCACATCTTCTGGATAGACCCCAACCTCTAGATACCTCTTGCTATCATAATATCATGGCTTTCCGTCTGGTTCTGCTTCAAGTTGCACACAGTGCACATGCTGCTCTTTTAGACTTATCACCAATGGATCGATGTAATTCTGGTCTGGGTGCTGAATCATGGAGGATATGATTGCCAAAGCATCAGTAAATTCATTTTGAATTCTCGAAGTATGCTTGAACTCGATCTTTCTGAACCGCTTGCACAGACTTCGTACCAGCTTCACATATGATAGGATCTTGGGGGTTTTCACAGCCCATTCACCTTGGACTTGGTGAATTAGAAAATCAGAGTCACCAATGACCAAGAGTTCTCGGATATCCATATCAATAGCCAACTGAATGCCGAGGATACAAGCTTCATATTCGGCTATATTGTTGGTGCATGGAAAATGGAGTTTGGTTATCACCGGGTAATGTCGACCAATTTCTGATACCAAGACTGCTCCAATGCCTAAACCTTTAAAATTGACCGCTCCATCGAAGAACAGTTTCCAACTAGGGTATGCTTCAGCAATATCTTCTCCTACGAACAGGATCTCTTTATTTGGGAAATAAGTTCGAAGTGGTTAATAATCCTTATCAATCAGATTTTTCGCTAAGTGATTCGCTAAGGCTTGTCCTTTGATTGCTTTCTGAGTCACATATATAATGTCAAACTCGCTTAGCAACATTTGTCACTTGGCCAATTTCCCCGTGGACATGGCCTTTTGGAATATGTACTTCAGAGGGTCCATTTTGGAAATGAGATACGTCGTGTAGGATGACAAATAATGTCTCAATTTTTGGGCAACCCAAGTCAAAGCACAACATGTCCTTTCCAACAAAGTATAATGAGACTCGTACGGAGTGAACTTCTTGTTCAAATAATAGATTGCTCGTTCTTTCTTTCCACTTTCATCATGTTGCCCTAGGACGCACCCAAATGCATTTTTTAAGACTGACATATATAGTAACAACGGACTTCCTTCTCAGGGAGGAACCAATACTGGTGGACTGGACAAATAATTCTTGATACGATCAAAAGCATGTTGACACTCCTCAGTCCATCTGGTCAGCACATATTTCTTTAGCAACTTGAAAATAGGTTCACAAATAACCATTGACTGGGCTATGAACCGGCTAATATAATTCAACCTTCCCAAGAAACTCATGACTTCTTTCTTGGTCTTCGAGAGAGGTAACTCTTGAATTGATTTGATCTTAGAAGGGTCGAGCTTGATATCCCTCGTACTGACTATGAAGCCCAACAGCTTTCCAGCTGGCACCCTGAAAGCACACTTGGAAGGATTAAACTTT
Source organism: Jaltomata sinuosa (assembly GCA_003996215.1). Classification (NCBI taxonomy): domain Eukaryota; kingdom Viridiplantae; phylum Streptophyta; class Magnoliopsida; order Solanales; family Solanaceae; genus Jaltomata; species Jaltomata sinuosa. Next base: position 35,437 of record QJPP01002095.1, on the reverse strand, counting down.
AGATTGTACTTTCATAGTCGATCAAAGAATTTTCTTAAATGAGTCAAGTAATCTGAACTCTTGCGGGATTTAATAATCACATCATCTACATACACTTCGATATCATTATGAATCATGTCATGGAATAGAGCCGTCATGGCTCTCATGTATGTGGCACCTGCATTTTTAAGACCAAACGGCATCACCTGTTAATGATAAATACCCTAAGGTGTGATGAAGGCCATTTTCTCCGCGTCTTCTTCATCCATTAAGATCTGGTGGTACCCGGCAAAACAATCCATGAACGACTACATTTCATGCTTTGCACAATTGTCAATAAGGATGTGGATGTTGGGTAATGGAAAGTTATATTTGGGAATAGCCTTGTTCAGGTCTTGATAGTCAATGTAGATCCTGATCTTCCCATCTTTCTTGGGAATTAGGACAATGTTAGCTAACCAAGTCGGATACTTTGTGATTTCTTTCACTCCGTCTTGTATCTGTTTGGTAACTTCCTCCTTGATTCTCAAACTTAGATCTAGCTTGAATATTTGTGTCTTCTGTTTAACTGGATCAAACCCTGGATTGGTAGGCAGCTAGTGGGATACTATGTATGTGCTTAGCCCTAGCATGTCACTACAGGCCCAAGCAAATATGTCGGTGTACTCTCCGAGCAATCTGATGAGTTCTTTCTTCTGTGCTTCAGTCAGGTGGACACTGATTCTGGTTTTTTTGACCTCTTTGCCATCCCCTAGATTGACTGTCTTGGTTTCCTCTAGGTTGGGCCTTTGTTGATTCTCAAAATCTTTTAGTTCTTCTGTCAACTATTCGGGAACCATAGTTTCTTCATCATATTCTTCAAAATCATCGTTGTATAGCTCGATTTGTTCGTTAAGCTCTTGACATGACATGACATTGGCAGGTTTTAACTTATTATTACTGAAACCAAAACAAAATGATTTAGATAATAACAAGTAAACATGAATAAAATGAACAACAAATGTTTTTGAAATAAGGAGGCTTTTATTGAAATCCTGAAAATATTTACAAACTATGGCTACAACCCGCATGAATGCAGGTTCACGCCTTTTGGAAAGCAGTAAAAGAATATGAGAAATATTAAAATATAAAGGGTGGATCATGGAGCCTCATCCATACCATCACCAATTTTCATAAAATAGAGTCTTTGTCTACCCAGACGGATGGAGAGTCATAAGAGGAGTTGCGGCCCAGTTCTGCAACTCTTTGGTAGGCCTGGCACCCCTAATTATGGTTGCTTTAGGGATTTCTTCTATTATAGCATCACATTCCTCGAACAGCTCTCCCATTCTATCCTCTAGCCCGTTGCTTGGAGGACCAATACACACTGGGAATGACTGATACAGATAAGGTACTGGATTTGGCAATCCTGACTGCTTTTTCTCCTCGATTTTTGCCTTGTCTTCTCGGATGACATACCCTAATCCATGCTTGGTCAGCTGTCCAGGGATTCTTATTGGCTTAGTCATTCCGTCAGAATTCTTGCCTAACCCAAAACCTGACTCATATCTGCTTCTCAATATCGTGGTCGCGAGCATCTTATAGATAAGTGGAATTGGAATTTGAGGAGCAAGATCCTCTCCGGTGGTATTGATGATCTCTACGGTGTAGAAGTCCCTTTCTCTCGGGACTTCTTCAAATATGGGGACACAATCATTGGGACGGCTTAGGTGACTCCCCTCACCATGAATTACAACCTCATGATCTTCTCAGACAAACTTCACCATTTGATGTAAGGTCGATGACATAGCTCCAGCTCCATGGATCCATGGCCTCCTTAAGAGCAAGTTATAACTGGTGTTAATATCCATGACCTGAAATTCTGGGCGGAACTCAGCAGGCCCCATTTGGATATACAAGCTGACTTCTCTGATAGTGTCCCTTTGACCTCCGTCAAAGGCTCTCACATTGACTCTGCTCTGACGAATCTTCCCCAAATCATAATCTAATTGGGTAAGTGTAGACAATGGACAGATGTTCAGCCCTAACCCATCATTAATCAACACCCTATTCACAATCTTCTCTTGACTCTTGATAGTGACGTGTAAGGCCTTGTTGTCCATCACTAAAGCAAATACGGTGGTGCCCCAAGACTCGACTTACCATGGCGGTTAGATTTTTTGCACTTATACATGTTGGCATATAGGCTTCATTTAAGACTTTGAGCAATGCCTGCCTGTGATATTGGAAACTCATGAGTAATACCCAAATAGAGATTTGGGCGAGGGTTTTCTCTAAATGCTTCATGATTGAATACTCTTTCGATTGTATCCTCCTCCAGAACTCTTCCGCTTCTCCCTCAGTGATTGGCCTCTTCTGTTGATCCTTCTTGTAGCATCATTAACCAGCTTATCGGGGATATAACATCTTCCTGACTTTGTCATACCATGGGCTGCGGCGGCCTCGACTATGAATCCTTATTCCGCGGGTACCAAAGCAAAAGCTTGCTGAGGTGCTGCTAAAACAATAAATTATGGCTTCTCTGCCATACTCAAGGCCACCATAACTTTCTCCAACTTTTTTGGCTTACCGGGATCGACTGGCACTATGGGCTTGCTCATGACCCAATCTTCGTCTACCTCAATCATATTCACAGCGGTTCTCCCATGATTTAAGAGTGGGTTGTTGTTAATATTTTGTGGTGCTATATACAGTGTGACCACCTTTTGATTGATCAAGTCTTGAATCATGTGCCTTAGGTTAATGTAATCTTCGGTACTGTGTCCGACAGCCTCGAAATGGTAAGCATAATTTCTATCGTCCTTAAAGAAACGAGAGTCTGTGTTGCTTGGTTTGGGTTGAATGGTCTAGATAAATCTGGTAGCCCTCAATCTCTCGTATAGCTGAGTTCTGGTTTTGGCCAGTTGGGTAAAAATTAGAGGAACTTTATTTTCCAAATTCGGACGAGGGAGATTTATATTGGCGGGGGGAGGAACCTGGCGATTATTCTACTTCTCGGGAGCCTTCTGATACACTTGGAAGTTTTGGGGAGGAGCTTGGTAAGTGGGTTGCGTATTTGGTTATGGAGATTGGTAAATAGGCTGCATATTTGGTTGTGGAGCTTGGTAGATGGGCTAAGTATAGAAAATAGGTTGAGGACTTTGTTGAGCTGGAGGAGGGGTTCTTGCAACAAGTGATTTTTTATAGTTGGCTCCAAAGGGTTTTCGCGATTTTGGGCTAGGACTGGAGGATACTGAAGAAACCTCTTCCTTTTTCTTTCTGGGAAGTCCTGCCGATCCTGATGATGCTGAGGCCTTGGCAGTCTTGCCACTCAAAAGACCTTCTTCAATAATTTCACAAATCTTAACTAGGTCAGTAAATTTTGCTTTAATTGCAGATATCATTTTGTTGTAAAACTCTGATTCTTGAGAGCGCATAAACACTACGCTTATCTCCTCTTCAGTTATGGGAGATCGAACTCTCGCCGCCTATTTTCTCAATCGATAAGCGTAATCTCAGAAGTCGTCATTTGATTTCTTCTTGATGCGACCCAGAGAGTATCAATCTGGAATGACTTCCACATTATACGTGAATCTTTAAGCAAAGTCGCTGGCTAGATCACTCCATCTAGACCACTTCTTCAGTTCTTGAGCGGTGAACCACTCCAAAGCTTCCCCGCTCAAACTCCAGTTGAACAGTCTCACCAACAAGGCATTGTTCTTCCTTGCACCGATAATTTGGTCACAATATCTTCTCAAATGAGCCTCAGGCTTCCCAACACCGTTTAAGGTATAGAATTTGGGAGTCTTGAATTCGTTCGGCAGATCCAACTCTGGATGAATACAAAGATCATCGTAATCATATCCCTTCTCGTAAGATTGACCTCAGAATTCCCTGATCCTGGCTATTTTCTCTTTCATCTATGCCATGTCATGATCATGTTTCTTTTGCACGGACCTCAACTCTTTCTCCTTTTCCTCATAGTGGTCAAGCTCGGGGCTTTCTGGGAGGGCGGTATATGGTTCTACCATCACATGGAAAGTAGTAGGTGGCATATTCTAGATAGGTGGAGGTTGTACATATGGAATGGCATTTGGGTATGTGGGGGTATAGTTGTTAGTGATTCTGGGATGGTTATTCTAGGAGTTGTAGGTGTTTAGTGGCGTATTTTGGTAATTTGGAGGGAGGTTTTATGGATTGTAGGAGTTACTATTTTAGTTAGGAGGCTGGATAGGGAAGTATGAGTTTGATACAAGGACCTGATATGGGTAGGGTTATTGGTTGTAGGTTCATTGGAAGGCTTGGGAATGGAGGAGGAAGGGATATCTCTTGACTGGTTTTCGATCAATGGAGAATTGAGCGAAGGAATCTAGAGAGGAGTCTAAGAGTTGCCCAGAGTTGGGGTATTAGCGGCAATAGCCAGGCTCGCCATGTCTTTGACTTTCTGCATCTCTTCTTACATCTTTTCTAACTTCTTTGCCAGTTCTGCAATCATCTCACTTTGTTCAGCAATAACATTATATCTCACAGTTAAAGCATTTTTTTCCTTACTATCAGTCATTTTTCCCTTAGAGAAGTGACGGCTAGAGGAGGAATCTATGTGTCCCTTTGAACGAGTAAAGTAAGAATATTCAGCCAGTTTTGTCAACACAGATCAGTTTCTATTACCTGTTGAAGTAAAAATAACTCAAAGGACGATATGTTAGATTCTATTAGAGATAAACAATACAAGATATCTGACTGGAAATAAACACATAAGAATTGTTTTAAACACATAAAGTTGCTTTTCATCAAGGCAAATTGATCCATGTGTATTTATTGACTCAAGGGTTGATGGATAGGAATTTGCCCATCGACTTCGAGTAAGTAGATCCTATCAGGAAAGTTGACTTGTCGAGTCCTCATCTTCTGATACTTGTCTTGTAGCACTTGATGTGTCTTCTGAATCCTTTGGCATCTCTTTCAAAGTAGGAAATGAAAATTTCTTAAAGATAGGGGTCGGGCCTTGAAAGGCTGCCTACGTATCTCATAAAGGAGAGTTCAGTCCTTACGTAGTTCAAATAGGTAAAGGATAAGTTTTCATTTCATTTGATTTCTTCCACTATCTTTTGATTACAAAGGGGAAAAGTAAAAAATGACAGAAAGGAAATAACTACACTAGCTTTGCTACTTTTAAAGCTTCTTTGGATAGTGGCGGGTCTCGATTTTCTTGATCTTCGGTCTTCAAGGGTGATCTGGTGTGAACTGGAGGTTGATCTTCTCAATCAAAATCAGATTCTCCAGGTCAAAGTGGAAGGCACGACAATTCTCGATATCGTGACCTTTCATTCTATTGTGATAGAGGCAGATGGCATCGCCCTTTTTCCACTTGGCGGACCCCCTTCTCTCCTTTCTCTCTGCGGGGTGGAGGATCTTATCTTGAACCAACTTGAAGTAAATATCCTCGTAATTATCCTTGAAACTAGTGAAGTCCAAGAGATGAATAAGGACATCTTCAGTAATATGCATTCTAGGTTTGACTCGGTCACATGCTAGCATGGCGTGGGACCTAAGAAAGTGAGCAATTTGTCCACTGTTGATCATCTCGTGGACCTTAGTTCTCAGAACCCCATATTCATCAGTGGTGTGCCCCTTCTGGAATGGATGGTAGGCACATTCTTTGTGTTCGTCTTTTGGATCGCACTGGGGTCCCTGGGTCTCATCCGGGTGAAAAGTGCCCATGGCTTGCAAGATCTTGTAAATGGTCGAGATTTCCACAACCTCAGGGTCCATCAGATAGTTCCTGGAGTGGGCATTTAGGACAATCTGCTCGTCACACCTCCTGAACCTAAATGGCCAGAAAATTGCATCCTTAGTCTCAGACCAATTCTTCATTTCTTATATGAGTTCTTCCAGAGTCATAGCAAATTCTACTAGCTCGAGAACCTCTTCTTTGGGTTCATCAAACACTTTTTCTTTCCCTTTCTCTAGTTTTGCAATCATTTCTGTAGCAGCCTCAAACTCCAAAATCAGTTGTTTGATCTCTTGGACAAAGTCTCTCTTCGGTACTGCCATTGGTTTTCCCAGCATCTGATCTAGCACAGCGATTCTGGCTTTATCCCTAGCAGTCTGTTCTTCGACTTCCCTTATTTTGGCTAAAGCTGCCTCAGTTAGTCGATCAATCTCCCTACTCTTTCTCGAAACCTCATTGATTTCTTTCGTAACTCTGACATGTGCCAACATCTCGTCGACTTTAGCCATTTGTTCTTCTGTGATGGCTATTTCTTCATCCAGTTTCATAGATTTGGTCAATGCCGCTTTGATGAGTTGTTCCACCTCCCTGGTCTGATTTTTGACCTCGGCTATCTTCCTGTAGATTATTTCCATTCTCCTGAGCCTGGCTTCCTTAATGTCCATGGCTGGTCAACTTCCTGTTGGATAGGAAAGAAGCTTTCTTAGGTATAGTTGAGTGAGGTTCAGATTTTCTGGAGAAATTGAGGGGCTCAAGGAGTAATTTTGGTCGGACTTTGTATAATGGCTTTATATTTTGCCTATGTTGTTCTTAAAAAAATTGCCATGGAGTGGACCAATTTTCCCTTGATTTGAGCAACACACATAGCACATAAGACAGTTCATATCACAATAAATATCGCGTCCTAACTGGGTGACTTTTTTATGCCAAAGATAGACCTAGCAGGTTTGAAAGACATATGTGTCGTATTTAAACCGTTCTATTGCCCCCCAAAATAGCATATATATATATATATGTATGATGTAGCAACCCATATGAATAATTGTCGGCTTGATTTGGACCCTTTCAAATTGCCTAAGGACTCTTTGATGAGTATAGGGCCGAATTCCTCGAATTTCGAGAAGAGAAAGGAAAGACAACTCTTCACATCTTATGACTACATCTGTCGAGTGAAAGCCATTAAATATGATTTGAACGTTATTTTTTCCTAGTTCATAAAAAGCTTGAGCCCACCCTATCTTGGTTCTATTTTTTATGCCACTGCGACGGAGTGCATCTGTCAGCATTTCTAAGTTGTCAAGCCTATCTGGTTTGGGGATTGCCTGGTCCCCGTCGACTTTGACCAAATGATTGAGGATCCAGTACTACAAAAGTAGGTTGCACCCTTGGAAGTAGCGAAGCCTGTTTTTACATCTTCCCATAGCCCTATAGATGTCGCATAAAATAACCAGAACTAACGGAAAGTAGCTAATGCTTCCTCCGTCAGATAGGCCATGAAACATGGTATGGGCCACCATTACTACTCAGGTATTGATGAAGAGATTTTCGTTCAATGGGAAGACCATGATGCCCAAAAGTGCTATAGTAAATGCCAAAGCTCGGGTCTTCTCCCACTCTAGAAATGTGTAGAATTCATTTTGATATTGAGTGAATCCTCCCGTAGTCCCAAAGCGATTAATGAAAAACTGGAAAGAGATACTTGGACCTGTTATCCACAAGCATTGGTGTTCACGTAGATGGAGATATTTGGAAATTTGGCTCGGTCTTCCATTGTTGGAGTCATTTCCATTGTTCCAAAATGGAACACCATTTTTTTGCTATCCCAATACCCAGTCAGGACTTCAATTAGTTTCGGCCATACTTCTATGTTCATCAAGGTTGGCAAATGACTCATGCATTGGCGGACTACCTTTTGGCGGTTTGGACCCAAATTTATCCACCATATTTGGAGAAGTAGGGGAGCCTTTTTCATCACATCGAACTTGATAAATCTCGACATCCTACAAAACAGAGTAACTCATTAGGCCCCACCCTAAGACAATAGTCTGGTTACAACACATACATCTTTCAAACAGCACGTAGTTAGATGCTATGTCATTGGGTCGGAAACCCGTTAACATGTTTGGGTGGTCCACTAATGGACTTAATATCCCTCAGATATTAATACATCTTAGGCCAATGCCTATTTTGGGATTTGGTTTCACTCTATCCTGAGTTTACTAGAATAGGTTTATTTGAAATTGATTGGGAACTCGGGCAGACAACCGCGGGCTAAAACAACAAGTTACCGTTAACCGACCGCGGGTCAACTACTTCACTCGTCTGTTTTGAGAATTTGTATTTTTGTGAAGAACGACTGCAAATACTTGCATAATCGCCTTTTTACCCCTAATGCAATCTAATGCTTTTGCCAAGAGAGGCGGAAGATGTCATGAACAATTTATAATTGCGGAAAGTAAACAAGTAAAGAAAGCAATAAAGTTACTAAGTATTACAATAAGAATACTTAGTCAAATAAATTAGTAACAACAATAAGGTTAGAACCTAGTTCAATTATCCCCAGCAAAGTCGTCATTTCTGTTTTCGAAAAAAATAGTTGTTTCGACTTTGAAAATTTATTTTGAAAATCTACTTAAAGTTTTAAAATGATTTTCAAGTAAAGAAGAGTCGCCACTTGATTTTATAAAGGAAAACCAAGAAAAACTTGTAAACATTTCTAAGGACTTAAAACAGCAAAAGATTTAAAAAAATAAGAAATTAAGGGTAAGAGGTTCCTATTAATATTTTTAGAAGGGTTTTACGGCACTAAAAACATCCGCTAACTCGCAGTTATCCAATCTTGTTAAAATCGTAATTTATTCGACTAACTTTGAAAAGATCTTTGTTTTTGAAAACATGAAAATATAACTAAGAACTTGAATAACAAATTTTGAAGAGCGGATGAGTTCATTTGTAAGGAAACATATTTGCAAAAGAAAATTTAACGGAAAACCGAAGTTGCATTAGTGATAAATAATAATTATAAAGAAAAGCTTCCAAGAGAGAAAATTGAAAATATGAAAGGTACTCTTTAGAGGAAAAATCCAACGAAGTTAAAATATTAGTCCAATTATACAAATAATTCTATCTAAACAACATAAAGAGAAGAGAAAGAAATAATTAAGCTTTTGGCTTAATTAATAATTGGACTTTTGTCCAAACCTGTCCTAATTCTAGTATTGTGGGTTTTGGCCCACTTACTGCTATTTATTGGACTTTTAGCCTATTTCTTCAGACTTCCAGCCCATTTTAGGTTGTTACTGTTGCTGAACTTATAGGCCCTTTCGGCCTATTTTCCTCTTTTCTTCGAACACATGTATGTTGACTTCTGGAATCGTAATAAGTTGGCTTGATGAGGACAAAATATTGGGTCACGGTCCAACAAAAATGCAAGAGAGATTGGAGAGTCCAAATTGGACTCGGGGGCAGTTCATGTCACAAAGAGCAAAGAAAAGAGGCAAAGATTAGAATTTACCCAAGACATTAATTTCAATATACCAAATTTAAACAAAACAAAGATATTGCATATTCGTAAACAAGTTTTGTTCACTCTGATTATAACTAGCTATTTATCAGATTGTTTCTTTAACAAAATCATAGAATGAGACCAACAGGTAAAGACAAGTTAATGAAAGGATTCTATAAACAAGTTACGTAGATCAATATCAAAAGGACTATTGACTAAATTACATGTAGAAGCCAAGACCCCCCAGAAAACGTAGAAAGCTTTTATAGATGAAAGCAGAAATTTATATTCAAGCTAAGCATTTCAGAAATCTGTCTTTAGCAAAAAAAAACAGTTTCAACAAGCTGTACAAGTCATGAAATGGGGGGCAGAGAAGATTTAAAGCTGATTTATATTCCTTGAATCAAACAAGGGTTGACTATGCCAAATATCAATTACCAGAGAGACACAAAAATATATTAACTAAACAAATTGACACGACAAGGGCTTATCAAAATGAGCCAAAATAAGAGGGAAGGAAATGTTTCCTTATTTTTGATCAAGCGACTGCATTTGAGCTTTAAGTTAACAAGAACATTTTCACACCAAACACGCTTAAAACAGAGGACAGGTATGCTTGGATATATGTGATTACAACTTGTAACTTGCAACCTTTAAAATAAAGCACTGATAAAGATGCATTTAAGGTGTTTATCAAGATTCATTTTGAGCCAAAAAAAGAATATTTCAGTTTTAGACATGATCGAAATAGGGGTAGAACAGCTCGTTCTTGGTGAACTTATGACAAAAATTAGCATTTTTTACAAGGTTTTAAAAGGAGCAACCCTCATCATAACACATAGGAAAAAGGGAAGGGGATGGGATGACGACTGAGTTAATGCTCCATCAAGCAACGAATAGGCAAAGGTCAGTATACGGGCATTAAGCCATAATTAACTTGCTAAATGATTCATACTTCACATCTAAGCACAGAAAGGCAAGAAAAAGTCATGATAAGGCAGATTCTGAACATAGGTAGAGCAAAACATGTCTTACATTCCACTAAATAGATTTAGATAGTTCAAGTAAGGAGGATACAAATCAAAACTCATTTTTTTAATGTCGTCAAGAACAAAAGAAAGTTACCACGAATAGATTAAGAATAGAAGATGCAGACACTGTCAAATAAAAAGATGTAAAGCCATAATTAAGTCTCTTAAACACATCATATAGATCTACTCATCCCAAAGCTAATACAAAAAAATTGAGCAACAGAGGCAAGCAGTAACGAGCATCATAGCACAGGAAAGAAAGATTCGTAAAAGAAAACAAAGAAACGATTTGAAATATTATCACCATACGACCAGATTCTAACCCTCACTCTATTCTCACCCCAAATCACACATATATTCACACAAGACCAGTGACAACCAACCTAAAACTTTCAAGAAAATACAATCCTACATAATGCTAGAAGGAAATACCTAAGAAAGTGAGGTGTTTACCTTCTTTTGAGCAGCGAACGGGACTCAGACTTTGTTGGAATGCCTCATCGCCGCCAAAACATTCCCACTGCTAACCCGAGATTCTTTGGCAAAAATCCCTTGCTAAAATAGTCTTATAGGGTTCCTCGCCTTAAGAATCGTATAGAAAGCCTACGCCCACTGTGAAAATAGTGGAGTTTATATAGGAAAGGATTTAGGGAACTTGGGGTCGATTTTCGGTGTGGGATGGGGATTTTAGAGGTATTTTTTGGGAAATTCCTAAAGGATTTTGAATACTATGTTGGATAAGGATGATAGATGGAGGAATTTTACCATTTGGGTACAAATTTTGAGCGGGCTTTGTGAGCAAGGACGAGGGGAGACGTGAATTCATTCCACGTTGCTGCCTCTAGTACCTTCTTGGTACGAATTTTGTGCTAGGCACGCTGATAGAGTACGGAGGGAACAAAGGAAATCATTGGACTCGAGGCTGTGGCACTAGGGTTTGTGCGCCTGTTGAGAGAAAATGACGACGAAGAGCTAAGGAGTATTTGGTTGTGACTGTGTAAAAATGAGAAAATGAAAGAGGGAAAGAGTATAAGGGCATGGAACTTGGGCCGGGTCTTGGGTTTAATTGGAGGAAAAGAAGTGAGCTGGTGGCGGGTCAAGCGAAATGTTTGGCTCAAATCGCTGAAACACAAAGAGTTATAAGGGGCTATTTAGGTAATGGCCACATTTGCAAAATGTGGCCACTTTAGGTTTAAGGGAGTAGCCAAATTAAGAATAAATTGATGAAATTCGGCTAAAATTTAAACGATTTAAAGAATTAGGCTAGAATTTGAATAGAGATGGATTAATTACAATTAACCATTTGAGCTTCTTTAAATTTAAACAATTTGAAATTATTATGTTTAAAACACAATTATTTCCTTTAAAAATATGAAACTAATTATTCAATTAACCTCTAGTTTTAATCAATTTGGAGGAAAATCAAGCATTTTTAATTTCAAAAAGGATTTTCTTATAAAATTAAACTTTAAAATAATTTCTTAAGTAAACTTATATAAATTCCACATAATAAAATATGAAAAATATAAATTCTTACTCAAACTATTATGAAGCTGATTTGGAAAATATTTTATCCTTTTTACAAAATAATTATTTCAAAAATTATTTAAAATTTGAAAAAGGCTCAAGATTAATTTATAATGTGGAGGATAAAAATTGGGTGTCAACAGGTCCCACATTCCATAAGATGGCAAAATTCGAGAAGAATTTTCTGATGAATAACTCTTGGCACTGAGAAGTGCAGAGGTACCTTGGTACGTGATATTGTGAATTTGATAGTGAGTGGAATGTATCTGCCTGAGGCCACTAGTCAGCAGAGAAAAAGACTTTACTATGAGTCTCGTTTCTATACATGGGATGAGCCATACTTGTTCAAACAATGCCCAAATCAAGTGATTAGAAGGTGCATTCCAGAATGTGAAGCAAAACAGGTTTTGAAGAGTTGCCATTCGTCTCCTTATGAAGGCCATCATGGGGGTGAGCGTATAGCTCACAAAGTGATACAGTCCAATTTCTTTTGGCCAACCTTATTTAAAGATGCGTCTATGTTTGCAAAAGAGTGTGACTAATGTCAGCGCATTGGTACTATTTATAGAAGGCATGAGATGCCTTTGAATAACATTTTAGAGGTGGAGATCTTTGATGTGTGGGGAATAGACTTCATGGGGCCTTTTCCTCCGTCATATGGTAACTCATACATCCTTCTTACACTCAATTATGTCTCAAAGTGGGTGGAAGCAGCAGCACTGCCCACCAATGACTCTAAGGTGGTAATAAAGTTCGTCAAGAAGAACATATTCACAAGATTTCGGACACCAAGAGCTATTATTAGTGATGGAGGATCACATTTTGTCAACAACTAGTTCAGAAATCTATTGGCTAAGTATGGGGTGAGACACAAGGTTACCACAGCCTATCATCCCTAAACTAGTGGCCAAGTTGAGGTCTCGAATCGTGAGGTGAAGCAGATTTTGCAGAAGATAGTCAATGCGCAACGAAAGGATTGGTCTATCAAGTGGGATGACGCATTATGGGCGTACAGAACTGTATACAAGATGCCTATTGGGATGTCACCTTATCGACTAGTCTTTGGGAAGGCATGTCACCTACCCATAGAATTGGAGCACCAAGCCTATTGGGTTGTGAAAAAGTTGAATCTTGATTCGGATTTGGCGGGTCAGAAATGAGTGCTATAGTTGCACAAACTCGAGGAGTTCAGATTGCATGCCTATGAGAATGAAAAGTTGTACAAGGAAAAGACTAAGAGGTGGCATGATAAATGTATTTTACCTCATATATTTGAGCTCGGACAGAAGGTGTTAGTGTTTAATTCGAGGTTGAGGTTGTTCCCCGGAAAGCTCAAGTCGAAATGGTATGGACCATTCGAAGTAGTAAGGATGACTGCACATGGGGTGGTTGAACTTATGGACAAAGAGAAAGGAAAGGCGTTCTTAGTAAACGGCCAAAGAGTGAAACATTATTGGGCCAAAGACAAAGATCGACAGAAGACATCTGTGGCCCTATCGAATGAGTGATTGTAAGTTGGGTCATGCCGCGACATTAAATCAAGCACTACGTGAGAGGCAACCCATGAATGTAATGTAATAGTGTAGGATCTTTCTTTTATCTTACTAAAAAAATGAGAAAATAAAAATACAAAAAAAAAGAGTCGAGCCACGACCAAAACTAGCTAGGTGGGAGGCAACCCACCTTTGTAGTATGTTTTTGTGTTTTTGTTGCTTTACAGGATACATGGTCGTACTGGAAAATTGGAGGAAGGAAATAAATGGTGTATGATCAATTTCAAGAAGTAACATAGCATGTCAATATGTTAAGGTAAGTGGAAATAATGTTGGAGATGAAAAATTCTCCAATGTTTAAAAAATAGTATGCCTACGAGATAGTAGCGTGCCATAGAGGTTGAGCTCCATTTTACTGGTGTGGCACATAGGGAGTGGTTCGTAGACTTAAAATTTTAAGTCACAAAATAGTGGTCCTCTGTATTTAAGCCATGTCATGGAGGCTAGGTTCTGCGATAAGCCTGTGACATGGAAGGGCATCTTTTCGGTCAATTTTCTCTTTTAACCCGATTAAAACCCAACCCAAACCCCTTTAATTACATAAAATCCCCAAATCTCTTTCTATTCCTTCAGCCCTAACGTACCACCTCTCCCAAATCCTCTTAACTCTCAACGTGCCACGCTACTCAAATCACCCACAACTCTTCATCTCTTTTGCTTGGGTTAAGAGACAAAGGTAAGACTTCTTGAACTTCTTCTATTTCTCTCCTATTTTTGCTGTGTGTGGATGCTATTTTAGAGAGATAGTTAAAAATTTCATGGGTATTTATGTGATTCTATGAGGTGGGTTTGAGCTAAGCTTTAACGAGTCTCTTAATGTGATTTCGTTCTCCTAACTGTTGGGATGATTTTTGGCATGAGCTCCAAGTATGTTACGAGTCAAAATGGTTAAATACTGGGTGATATGGAACTTGTTGTTGGTATGGATTTTGTTTGGAATTGTGATAGCATTGAAGTGCGTGTCGTTGTCATATAGACATATCATTGAAAATTATATGGTAGCTTTGCTTGATTGTTTTTGTGGTCTATTGTATAGCACCATTGGGATATTTTGATGGATGACACTCGCACAGAGAGGAAGTCTGAGTACCCTCACTTTGAGCGGGTGCATCCATGCTAGCAACTAAGTATGGGGTGTTCCCGGAATATTTCACACTTAGTATTTGCTAGCCTTACTGATCATGGGCTAACTTGGTAGTGATGTTTATGTTGTTTTCAATAGGTACCATGTCTGGCAGGCAACAAAAAGGCAAAGGGGTTGTTTCCTCTAGTATGGGAAGAAAGAGAATTCGAACTGGCACTAATGTTCCCAAATCCCCAGAAGTTCCAAGGGACCAGACAAGGAGGTTAAGCACTAGATGGGTTGAGGAGGAAGGCAAAAAATGGTATACTGTGCACACAGAATCCAAGTACTTCCATGATGAGATGATTGGCAAGGCGATCCTAGCAAGAGAGTTCCCCCAGATTGTGCGACTGATCAAACAATTGGGTATGCAATTTGTTTTTGATGAGCCAACAGAGTGCAACCTGCACCTGATCAGAGAATTCTACGCAAATTGGGACCCTCAGCAGTTTGACTTTGAGGTGCATATCAGGGGATAAATAGTGAAGTTCAAAGTGCACCATCTGAATGCTATCTTGGGTACTCCAACTACTGACCCTCTCCTACTAAAGCAGCTGAATATTATACCCCATAGACGGCGATTCAACATGTGCTAGGTGGAAGAAGATCAACAGTGAGATGGAGTCACCACAAGGACAAAGGGTACTATTTGACATTTTCTTATGCTCATATGAATAGGGAGGCGCATGTTTGGTTGAAAATTGTTTGTCACTACCTCACACCAGCTAAACACATGACCGATGTTACTAGGGATAGAGTCTGTTTGGTTTATGCCCTTATGAATGATATGGGGATAAATGTTGGGGCTGTCATTAAGTCAGCTATGAAAAAAGCAAGGTTTCATCAGGGTCATAGGTATAGATTTAGTGGATTGCTGATGAGGTTTCTGCGAAGCAATCATATTGAGGAGGAGCCATTAGATTATAAACCACAGTTGGAGAGACGTTCGATTGATGTTACTAACATGGGCCCTTGCTTACACTAGCCGAGCGGCATGCTCGAGATGATGATATCACTGCCCGTATGTTTGGACTGCAGATGTTGCAGCTATCTATTGGAGATCTGCAAGTGACAAGAGAGGAGATGTGCCGGGTGGAGTTGGATTACCCATTGAATGGCCATGCCAGCGCAATGTTGAAGATTGGGTCAGATTTTATGGAACTGGTAGATGATGATGTAGCTACTGATGAGGATAAACGCTGTCAAGACTCAGACTTTGAGTCTGATAGTAAAGAAGAGGTTGATTCGGACCTAGGTGATGAAAACCTTGGTCCTAATGTGGATGATGGCATGGAGGATTGACCAAGGAGTTTCTTCCACCATCTCATTTTTACATTCTTTTTTTGATGTTTTGCAAGCTCTGGGGACAGAGCTAATCTTTCAGTGTGGGGTGGGGGGTGAAATGCTTCCTTTAGTTTGTAATAGTTAGTAATTTGTACTTTGTTTATTTCTATAATTTGGTAGTAGTCCGTAACTTTTTTTTTATTTGAGTTCTTCGGCTTTTGTTTTTGGTGCTTTTCCTGAGGATAGTCCCTTTGAACCGAATAGAATTTTTTTTGTCATAGTTAGGTGCTTTTCCCTATGATGGATGGATGACGACCGTCTTAAGAAAAAATTAGTCATCGGTAGTGAGTAGGAGGTAGAACCCGTGTACCATGTGAGAGTAGGTGATCTTTGGGCCACATGACTGTATAATGCAAGTTTGGTTTAATTTGAAGGGCATGTTATGATGAGTTGAATGACTACTTTTAAGACACTTAGGCTCATTTGTGTGACTCTTGTATGATTTTAGCTTAATTTTAAATTCTTTCTATTGCTTGATTGAGAATCTATAGGAATCCGTCTTGAGTTGAACATGTGCCATGTGTGTGTGAAATTTTGCTATATTCCCTGCTTGCATATTGATGTCTAGAACTTGTCCGGTGTGTTTGCAAAGTGAGATAATAAATGTTGAGTTTAAGAAAGGATAGAGACATTTCTTTGATAGCCACGTTTTATTCCTTACATTGTTTGCCCATGGTGCACGCTTGCCCATGGTGCATGCTCGTAGTTAGCTCTTTTTGAGCCTTTAGCTTGTTCCTTGGTAGCCTCATATGCAGCTTGTTCCCCTTCTTTCAATAGACCATAATTTGATCCTAAAAACTCCTAAGTGCTTTAGTTGAGAACTGAAGTTGATAAGGAGTATAGAAGTGAAGAAAAGAAAAAGTGAACTTGAAGCCCCAAATAATAGCTATTGGTATGATGAAAGAAAAAGAAAGAAAAAAATGTATAAATATATATGTGTTGTTGATAGGGAGCCAAACAAAGAGAGATAACGTGCATTGAAAGAGAATCAAAAACTCCTTACTAAAAGACGAAGAAACACTCACAGAGATGGGCAAGACAAAAGAGAGTTATAAGAGGGTGGAAAAGAGGCGGTCGAAGAATGAGCTGAATGAATAGTGTGATGTATTAAAGCGCTTGGAGGAGTTAGTCACTATTTTACCCAAATAGTTCCTACCCGTCCCTCAGCCTACATTACAACCCATAAAGTTCTGCTTGATCTTAAGCTTTGATATTCAATTATTAGTGGTGTACTACATTAAGGGAAAGCCTATGACTCATCTTGTGTTGCATGTGAATTCTTTGTGAGAAGGGGCGAAATTCCATTCTAACATCCACTCTTGTGTTAAAGTGCATGTTGGTGAGTGATTATGGGTAACTCCCTTGTTGTGAGGGCGCATGTTTGATGAAGGATATGTGACTTATATGATTTAGTGGTCAAGTAAGGTGCATGAGTTTGCTAATTTTGTGGAGTCGATTCTTGAGGCTAGGAGGTTTTGAGTAGTTATTCATGGGCTAGAAGTTGCACGGTGACATACCTGTTGTAGAGCTTGCTATGCATATTAGTCGTGTGGTTCCAATTGGTCGTTGTAAGGTTAGAGATTGGGTGTCTTGTTTTCGTTAGTGGTGTTAGAGTCTTCTTAGATGAACATAAGTGCAAGGAGTTGTTCGAGGACGAATAAGGCTTTAAGTGTGGGGTGGTGATCTTGGGCGTATTTATACGCTCAAATGCCAATTATTATCCATCATTTAGCTTAGTTTGTGAATTAATCTTTTGACTTTCTTGTGCAATGTTTCGCAAAAATGTGTCCATGAACTAATAGAAGTGATTAGCATTTTTCAGGTTGAAATATCATGAATGGATGTGAAAAGGGATTGAAAATAGGTGTTGGAAGGCAAGCACAGACTGTGGAACACAACGACAAGTGGAAGAGTATATTTTTCAAAAGATAACTGAAGAAAATGAGCCTCCGTACCACGGAGGCTGCCACCCGCGACAAGGTCGTGGCACGGAGATGGCTAAGCTCTACGGGTGCAAGAAACAGAAGCCCTCCGCTACAGCAGCGTGCCACGGAGGCTGTCTTCAGCGTTAAGGCCGTGTCACGAAGGTTGTCCTCCGCGTTAAGCCCGTGACACAGAGCTGCCAAATCGGCAGTGATCCCATATGTGTTATAAATAGGACTCTTAATAGAATTATGGAGCAGGTATTATTTTCACAAAATAAAGGAGAGAGCAGAAGGGTTGTTACTAGGGTTCTTCATCTTGTAACTCAACTACGTATTTCTTTGGTATGATTAACATTAATCTTAGTATTTTATTCCGTATTATGAGTAGCTAAATACCCTTGTTCTGGGGTTACGACTAGAACATGATTGTTTAGTATTCTATTCGAACCAATGAAGTTTGTTTCGCAATTAATTGCTCTCATGTTCTTATGCTTACTTTTTTAGTGTCTGGCCAACATTAGAATAAAAGAGTAATTCTCGCGTGAACGGACCAAGAGAACGTAAGAATAGGACGAAGAACATGAGCAATAAGATCATCTCTGGCTCACGTTAGAGTGATTAGCAACTAAGATAGCAATATAGTTATAATTTTGCCTTATTCGGTTATAAACGGGATGAAACCATTAATGCATTTGAATTAGAAACTCACATCCTCGCTCAATGATGTAGTTGTGCGACTAGTTCAAGTAGGTGATTTAGAGGATGACCATTCCCGGATCGTATCATTGACCCCAAAATCAGTAATTAGAGAAGTAAAGTTCATTGAGATGAATAGTTACTATTCATGATTATGGTCTGGCATCTCTCTTTGATATTGTTAACAACCTTTGCTCGATTCATTATTACTTTATTTTATTATTCTTGCAATAAGTAAACTATTATAATTTTGCAAATCTTCTTGAAATCACAACGCTTGTCTGAAATATTACCAGAAATTAAAGTAGGTAAATTGCTAAGCTCATAGTCCCCGTAGGTTCGATATCCGGTTCGAAAGAGCTACTATATTACTTGTACGACCGCGTACACTTGTGTGTGCGTTAGGACGCAACAGTAATCTCTACCGTTATGCAATTTAAACATGCTAAAAGCTTCATAATAGTGTTGAAAAATAATAGAAGATTCAAATACATTCATCTTGTTATAATAGAGGAAAATTTGTTGATTCCTAATGTTCATTTGAAATAGTTATCTAATGCCTCTGTTATTTTACTATTATTAATTTATCATTAGCTGGTTATAAACCTAACCAAACCGACAAGAATCAAACCGATAGTTTTTATCTTATTTGATTTTGTTTGCTTTTAGAAATTTAAAATCAACTAAATTGATTTGATTTTCGTTTTAATAAAAGATCGATCCAAACTAAACCATAAACACCCTAACTATAACTATGTTTTGATACTTTTAAAAAAAAAGAATCTACATGTATTATTAGCGTTTCTGAAAGTGTATGCGCCTGTGAGTGTTCCTTGTATTCGTAGCTTTCTTTTCACCACTAACATGCTTTTAACATGCATAATCTTCACCATCTCCTTTTTACTTAAAGATCGTCAAATTCAGGATTCCTTCCTCCTAAATTAGATATTTTAGATTATAAAAAAATTCTATTAATGAGCAACCACCCTTAAATGTGTTTGAGGCGATATAAAAATTGATTTTAGTCTGGATTTTAATATGAATATCGAATATTGAGTGAAAAATCACAATTATCAAATTCTCGATTCCCTCAATTCGTTGTTACACTTTGCACTAGGTTATTAAAAACCATAATTGTTTCTCATAACATTCACAAACAGTCTGATTAAATAGTACTTTTGGCAATGTAGTTTTGAAATTTCATTGCTTTGTTAGCTTCATTATAAAATGTTATTGGAGAACAATCTTGAACCTAGAAATGAAGTTATCAACTCATTATGCCTCCCTCCACCCTTAATTAGAGATTTCGGGTTTGAATTTTGAATATGAATTTTTTTTTGTTAGGAGCGTTGCATCCCAAAATAAGCCCTACAATACGCTATCCAAATATAATCGAACTCCAATATACAATATCGAATACCGAGTGAAAAATCAAAAACTCATTATATATCCTTCAACGAAGGGGAGACCGTTGAAAATAAAAAATGCTTGCACGTATCGAAAACCAGCCGACTTAGTACACAGTTTAATTATTGTGTATAGTACTCAAAGTTGGCACCAAATACAAGAAGATGTCCAAAGCGTACAACGTGATCAAGTGTAAGCATTCATTGTGATGCATCTTATTTATAATTATTTAAGTAAATCAAACTTTATTTTTCTATTGAATATATATCTCTCTCCTAGTTTTATTTCCCATTACATTACGAGAAAATGACAAAATTATCTATTAAATTTGAGATAAATTTTAGACCATCTATTAAATATACTTCTGAGTAGTTTTGATTCTTTAAATTTAACATAAGTCATCGTCAAAAATTTAACAAACTTTGATTGTTAGATTAGCAAAAATTTTAAAAGGACTAAAAAGATTTAATGGAAACTCACATTTAAAAGTGAATATTTGTAGTTTCAACTATTTTTGGTTCATTTTTGACGTCCGATACAATTTTTTAGTGTGTGATTTCTAATATTTTATGAGATTTTTTGATATTTTTGATTAAAATATTTTTACAATTCCGATTAAATCTAATTGTCACAGGTTATTAGATATTTGATGCATACCAAAAATATTAAGTACTTTTGAAAAACTTAAAATATTAAAACTACAAAAGTACATTTAAAGAACTATTTTAAACCTACCCTAAACTAAAAGACTGTTTAATTATCTTCTCCTTACATTATTGTCTCTTCTCAGGGTTGTTGAAGGTATAAATGTCACAAGTATATACCAATAATTTAAAATCAACCAATATAATGTTAGATTAGTCGTTATCGGTTATTATTCCTTCTATTTTATTTACACTTATTTGATTATTATTTTTACCAAAATCACAATATTAAAAGATTAAAGGAATTTGTATATATATGATTAAACTTGTTCACAAATTACTGACTCTAATTTTTTTTTAAAAAAAAACATAAAAACACACAATGTTTGGACTGTACATTCTTTTAGCTTTTTAATATGTTTAACAATCAATATTTATCTTTAAAAAATTATAGAAAGTATTAAAAAGGACCTGTAAATCAGCTTTATTGCAAACCACAAAAGGGAAAAGAGAAATAAAGAAAGAGAAAACAAATTGGACCAAGATTAATTAAACAGAAAATAAAAAAACAAGGAAAATTTAAAATAAAAAATAAAATTAGAAGTGCAGAATTACAAGGATAGAGAAGTCAGCGAAGCATTGTGTCTTGTTTTATGCAGACAAGTAGGAATCTGAATTTCTGTTGGTTCCAACGGTCAGTCTTCCTTTGGAACCAAAGGAATTCTTTCTAAAATTTTTTTTTTTCATTTTTTCATTTTTTTTCCAATTTGTTGAATAATTAATCATGATGATGATGATGATGATGATGATGATGATGATGATGGTGATTTTCAATTATTAATCTCCATTTGCACGTTTGATTTCATCCAAAGGTATGATCTTGAAATTCATTCTTGAAATTAATGTCAATTCATTTTTTTTTAAAATCATTTTCTGGGGTTTTGTGTTTTGTTTGTTCTTCCATATTGTGGCATGCAAATGTATGTGTTGTGGGTCAATTTTAATTTTTACATTTGTGGGCATTATTGATTTTGTCTTATGGTTTCTTGGATTTCAGGGTCAAATTGCTGATATAGATTTGAGAAAGGGGTACTTTTTTTTTTTGGATATATGTTTGAGTAATTGATATGAAATTGGCCTAAATTAAATAGGCTTAATGGATTAAAAGATTCATATAACCGACCCCAATTAGTTTTGGATTGAAGAGCAATTGTTGTGGTTGTTGTTGTTTGGGTAATTGGAAAGTCCTCATTGGTTTGGTTCACTGGAAATGTAATGTGATTTGGGGGACTTAAAAAGTTTTTTGTGGGCAATGGCTGCCGGAGGGATTTCATCTGGTAAACAGAGAAATCCGCGGGGATTTATGACAGTCTTGTCTTCTGCGGCTTGTGAATGGTTCTTGATGTATATGTTGTTTCTGGATGCGGCATTGTTACATTTGATCACCAAATTTGCCAGTTACTATGAGTTGCAAACACCATGTATGTTGTGCTCAAGGTTTGATCATATACGTGGGGACAAGAAAACTGGATGTTACACGAGACATCTTTGCAGGAACCATAAAGAGGATATATCATTTCAAGTGTTTTGTCATATTCATGGTAATCTTGCTGATATTCGTGCTATGTGTGAAGAATGCCTTGTATCATTTGCGAGTGAGAACATACTTGAGTCAGATAACTTGCTGATGGATAAACTGGGGACTAAGAGCTTTATACCTAGTTCTCCTGGCCCATGGAGCTGTTCTTGTTGTCAGAAGACGTGGAGGGCTCGATCAAGTGCTCAAAGATTGCTCCAGCTAACTTCAGTTGGTTTTGGAGCTTCTAAGGCCAATGTCAAGCCTCCTCTTCCACGGGCACCAGGTCGTAGCCGTTTCAGCCGCCGTGATAGCTTTAAGAAGATCAGGGATAAAATTTCTGGGCCAGACTCACCTAGGACAAGGGCGTCTGCTCTTGACCCTTTATCACATGTAGGATATACAGAGTTGAAGATTACTTCAGATTCTGAGTCAGAAATCCAGATTTCTGATGATGAAGATGGATTTTCTGCTAGTCGTGGTAAAAATGATTCTAGATCGGAAGATAATGTTCGACATGGTAAAGGAATAACACAGAAATTAGGAACTGAGCCTGCGGCTCCAGAGAATCAGCCTCGCCAATCTTCTGAATCCAAGCCTTCTCTTCTGGATCGGCCAACTCAGCTGACTGCCAGCTCGGGCAAAACTGTGAGCTTTCAGGCATCTGATGATTTTGTAGGGCATGGCTTAGCAGAACTTGATTGGGAAAGTCTTTCTCCTAAGACCGGTGCTCCTGTATTGCCAGAATTCATTTCATCTTATAATATTACCCAGTCAACCCCCAACCCTTTAGAAGATCATCACACATCAGGAGAGAGTTCAAAGTCCAATGTTTTTCTCCCTCGTATCTCAGACCTCTCTGCGCTTTCGGAGCTCATATCAGTGACCAATATACCTTCTTCATCCAGTATTAATATCCATGAGACGGGTAAGCTGATCTTTCTCTTTGATTGATATGTTTGTATGCGTATTATACACTTGTTTGTTCTGTCTATGCAAATATATTGACTGAAGCAGTTGAATTCCTATTTCTCATTTGTTTGTCTTTATAAAATGATTTTGTAGAATTGACTGAAGCAAATGATGAAGGAAACAACTTAACTGAGAAGAAAAATGCAGAAGCTCCAGTTCATTTAGATGACAGTGCTCCATCTATACCAAACCAAAACAATCGAGCTGATATATCGGTTCTGAGTAATAGAGGGAGAAAAGTATCAGATAGGCTTGGAGAACCAAGTGCAATTAGTGATTCTGCAAACGCTGAAGAAGGTATGAAGTCGCTTCCCCAACTTTCTACATCTGGGATGGATGAAGGGAACAACTTAACTGAGAAGAATAATGCAAAAGCTCCAGTTCATTTAGATGACAGTGCTCCATC
This sequence comes from Jaltomata sinuosa, assembly GCA_003996215.1. Lineage (NCBI taxonomy): Eukaryota > Viridiplantae > Streptophyta > Magnoliopsida > Solanales > Solanaceae > Jaltomata > Jaltomata sinuosa. The sequence goes on along the minus strand of QJPP01002095.1, from coordinate 12,039 downwards.
TATACCAAACCAAAAAAATCGAGCTGATATATCTGTTCTGAGTAATAGAGAGAGAAAAGTATCAGATAGGCTTGGAGAACCAAGTGCAATTAGTGATTCTGCAAACGCTGGAGAAGGTATGAAGTTGCTTCCCCAACTTTCTACTTCTGGGATGGATGAATCGCAAACATCAAGTCTTAGGAATCATGATCATGGTGATGACCGCCAAAGAAGTGATGCTTCTAGCTCTGACGGGGTACATATGCTTCAAACATCTACCTTCATCGGGAGAGATGATTCTGGTAATGAATCAGCAGATGGATTCAGCATCAGTGAAATTGAGGGCGAAAGCATTGTTGATAGGTTGAAACGACAAGTTGAACATGAGCAGAGATATGTAAATGCTCTATACAAGGAACTGGAGGAAGAAAGGAGTGCGTCTGCCATTGCCACTAATCAGGCAATGGCCATGATCACTAGGTTGCAAGAAGAGAAGGCATCACTACATATGGAGGCCTTGCAGTATTTAAGAATGATGGAAGAGCAAGCCGAGTATGATATGGAGGCACTAGAAAGGGCAAACGATCTCCTTGCTGAAAGGGAGAAAGAGTTGCAAGATCTGGAAGAAGAGTTAGTATTATATAGGAATGATTTTCCGGATGAATTAGCAGCAGAGGATCCACGGAAGGAAAACAAAAAACTGAAAGGAGAAAATGTAATAAATGAGAATCATTGTTTAGAACATGTTGAAAACAAGCTCAGTGGCAGTTCAGATTCGAAAACCATTAAAGTATCCAAAATCTGTGATAAACCTAGACAGTTTAATGATTCAATATGTAACTTCGAGGATGAAAAGCTCCATATTTCAAAACACCTGGAAAACTTGGAGAAGAAGCTTTTTCAAATTTCTGGCAGACAGGCCTCAGATAATGTTCCTTGTAACGGATATTCAGAAAGGATAAAGAAAGATGTTGATAATCAAGTTAAGAAACAAAGTGATGATGGGGAAAGTACTAATTCCCAACAGGAGGAGATTTCTTCATACACGCGCAATGATTTTTCCAAATCAAATGGAGATTCCATTGACAAGCCTGCTGATTCAGATGTGGAAAATGCTATTGTTAGTGAAAAGAAAAACCATTTAGACATTAACAATAGTAAGGTTTCCTCCCTTGGAAGTGAAGTTGATGGAGCTACTATAGGAAATGAAATATCAGAGCTTAGTGGGAGGTTACAAGCACTTGAGAATGACTGTAAATTCCTCATGTATGCCTTTAACTCGCTCCAGAATGGACATGAAGGAATACAGCTTATCCAGGAAATATCTCATCAGCTGCAAGAAATACGGAAAATTGAGTTTAACAAGAGTTGACTATCTCTAAAATTTGAAGTTTCAAGTTTTACAATGACAAGGTAAGCTCCTTTTTTTTTCTTTTTTTTTTTTGATGACCGTGGTGTCCGGGCCAGCTTTCGCGCATCTCGACTAAATCCACGGGATACCTCTATTGATCCTGATCTCTGATGTGCAACGATTCTTTTCTACATTTATCATCGAATATTATGCTGGGGGATTAATATTAGTAATATTAAATTATGCTGGGGGATGAAGATTTACTGAGAATATTTTCTTCGATAACTTCTTATAAGCATCTTCCAAGTAATGCAGAGTTGGGGGGACAATACTGCTTAGATAACAAGGACGGAAAGCAATTCCTTTTTTCTTCTTTTTTTTTCCGGGGGTGGGGTGGGTGATAGGGGACAAATCTGTGACTGGTACCCATATGCGGTCGATAATAACATCTATTTCTTGCTCCATAACCATTTTAATCTGCTATATGCTTTATGGAACTTTTAGAAAAATAATTGTGACTATTATAGTGACTAGGTCTAGACAAATCATGCTGTTGCACGTATATGTGAAGCTAATTTGTCAAGAACTGAATTCCTCCTCCTGCTAATACATTGTGTTTCTAAGTTGAAGCCTGAAGTTGGATTGCAGCCATCCTACCACGTTTACTTTCAATATAGTTCAATTGCTGGATAAACATGAGGAGCTAAGATGTTGTTCTTCTATGTTTATGTCCTTATGATCCTATTGCACTTTACATCCTATTGCACTTGAAGATGTTGTTCTTCTATGTTTATGTCCTTATGATCTATGGATATGTACCCTATCAGCTACCAAAATTATACTATTCTGGGGCTGTAAATATATATTACCATGCTTTTTTTTTCTACATGATTCTTATTGTTCCACTTTGTTAAAAAAAATTCCTCCTTTGGGTAGATTCTCCTGCTGAGATTTTCAAGAGATGCATGTCAGAACAGAAGCTGTAGCGAGAAGCCCAGCTGCATCATTATTTACAGCTCATAGTTGGAAAGGAGAAGCTCATGACGCCAAAGAAATAGTTTTGATGATCGAGAATTGGTCTAAAGTACTGCTTTTCGGGTCTTGTTGTCCTCTTAAATTGGTTTTGTTGAAAAGTTACAGCCCGTCCTTTCGTTTTTGTTTCCTTTTCCTGTTTTTGGTCCTTTTCACAATTTTGATAGTCGTTGATGTGATCGTGTGGTGCGAGATTTTGGTGTAATGTGTGTATATCTTTTTCAAGGTTGGGCTTTGTTGCCAGGAGGTTTAACAACTGTAAATGCAGATAGGTTCTTCAAGGAATTCCGAATTTGCTTCTACTGCTGACTGCCTCTCTGTTGTTTTCCTTTTCTTTCGTTCTTAGTACTTTCACTTGCTTTCAAAATGAACTGTGAGTCTCCCTCCCATCCATATTTTTATATCTTTTCTTAGGCATTGCCATCTGAAACAGCCTCTCTATCTTCACAAGATAGGGGTAGGACTGCGTATACACCACCCTCCCGAGACCCCGTTTGTGGTATTACAATGGGTTGTTACATGTTGTTGTTGTTAGGCATTGCCTTTTTTACCCATGTTTTAGTCTTAGTGATTTTTCATAATACAGCAAGGGTGGGAGGAATATAATCTAACCCTTAAGGAAAACATTGGCGTTATTGTATCCGTTTTAGCTAAAGAAACTGCTGGTATACTAAAGCCATGTTAATACATTTTGGCTACTAGCTGGTGAGAAGCTTAACCATTCATCAGTCAAATGTAAACCTTGATGTATAGAGTTATTGATATCTGTGTTGGCGGAAGGTAACATGTATTAAGTAAAATAGACGTGGTGCGCACACTTCGATCAATACATGACGTTATTAGAAGAAGAAACTTGACTATACATTTTTAATCATGAAAGGGAATGTAAAAGAGAGGGGGATATGGGACAGAGGGCGGAGTTAGAGTGTGGCTAGGTTCGGCCATATCTAGTAATTTTTGGTTCAAACTTTATACATGCTTTTAAAAATGTATTGAATGTTACAAATTATTAATTTAGAATTCAATAAATTAAAAAAATTAGAGTTTCTTATCATAAACTTCAAATCTGACTTCGCATCTGTTAATGAAAACTCTAGTGCTCAAAATTCAAATTTCCTCTTTTATTATCATTTTGCTTCATCTAATGATCACTTATGTATAATGAAGATCAACTTGAACAACTTCCATCGAGCATTTTGGCAATTTGCTGTTGGAAAGATAATTTTATATTTTAAAAAAGAATTATTATTTTTTACTATTCATGATTAATATAGCCATTAATTATCTCACCTTTATTGTTCATTATTTTGACAATCACTACATTAGCAGTACACGTTTGAAACATTTGCAAATTCAATTGCTAAAACATTACTACCTCTTCAATAGCCATTATTGACTTTTACTATATTTCACATTGAAGTAAGGTTGGCAACGGAACCGGGAGGTGCCGGTACCGGTTCCGGACCGTCCCGGTCCGTTACCGGTCCGGTTCCGGTTCGGTGGACTCCGGTTCCGTCCGGAGGAGGGGTTGGCCGGTAGGAGTAACGGGACGGAAGGGGTAAAATTACCGGATCGTCCCGGTCCGGTCCGGTCCGGTTCGATCCGCTGGAAAATTTCAAAATTTTTTTTTTTTTTTTTTTTATTAAATAGCCGTTGGGTTAGCCGTTGGCAACGGCCAGTGGGCCCCACCCAACAGCTATTTCAGCCAAATAGCCCCCCAAAACACCCCCTACCCCCCAAACTTTTTTTAATACCCCAAAGTTTTTAAAAATACATTTTAGTCCTAAATTTTAACTATAAAAACACCCACCCCTTCATTATTTATTACACAAAATTTCTTCTTCTTCATCTACTCTCTCAACTCTCAATCTTCTACTCTTCTACTCTCTATTCTCTAATAGTCTCTATTAAATTGTTAATTTTATTTGTTGGATTATTTTGGAGCAATTTTCAAGCTTCAAGTTTCATCTATCAATTTCGGCTTTTGGTTATACACGTCTGTTTTTACGCAGACGTTTGGTACATTCGTTCCAACTTTCATCTCTTTACTTATTTATTTATTTGCATTTAATTTTTGTATTTATTTATTTGCTTACTATTAATATTTTAATATGGAATCCGGTGATAAAAATGTCGGCCAAGGTAAAAAAATACTTTTTGGTAGGTTGACTAATGCAGTAACCGGAAAAACTAAAGTCGGTAGTTCTTCTAAATCCAAATCTAAAACTAGACAACAACCTGAATTAAGAATAAATACGGATGATTTTACACATGTTGATGAAACTCCTTTTAATATTGATAGCAATACTCAATTAGATTATGAATTTTTACAGACAAGGTTTGGTAATTTTAATGAAGAACTAGATGAAGAAGTAGAATATGATAATGAATATGATGGTAATGATACTTATGATGATGATGAAACAGAGCCGCCTACGGCTACTAGTCCCACTCCTGCTCCCGCTCCCACTCCCCTCTCCCCCTGTACATCCTACTAGGGCTAAGCCAAAGGCTGAACGTCCTAAAAAATATGTTGTGTGGCAATTTATGATTCAAAGTGAGGATAAAACTCAAGCTATTTGTAAAATATGTAAATATATTTTGAATCATAAAACTACGGGAAAGTCGGGTGGGACGGGACATTTAAATCATTTAATGGGATGTCGAATTTTTGCAAGCTCAGGCTGTAGCCGATGCAAAAAAATATGGTACTCCCCTTCCCGATGCATCTGTAGGAGTTGGGGCCTCTAACATGATCCAACACAGTTAAACCCTTCTAATGTTGCTGGCCCTAGTACACATCGCAGTTATAATAGAGAAAGAGATCTTGAAGAATTAGCTAAAATGATTGTTCTTTGTGGCTTGCCTTTTAGTTTTGCTGAAAATCCCGGTTTTGTTCATTATATTCAAATAGTGTATAATCCTTCTTGCACAGGTTTTTCAAGAAATACTATTAAAAAAGCTATTTTTGATTATCAAGGACAACATGTACAATATCTTCGTTGTTTATCTAACTATAATACTTGTAGAATGGCTATCACTTCTGATATGGGTCGTAGTCCTAATGGTAACGATTATTTCACTATTACTGGTCATTGGATTGATGAAAATTGGAACATGCAAAAAAGAATTTTAGGTTATAAATGTTGTGAAATGCTGAAAACCGGTAGTTACATAGCTCAAACTATTATAGATGTTTTACAATTTTATGGAATTTGTAATAAAGTAATTAGTGTCACCCTTGATAATGCTTCTAATAATACAAATGTTGTTGATAAACTAAAATCGACAATTTGCCCTATTTATAATGATGGTTTTCATATTAGGTGTGCTGCACACATATATAATTTAATTGTTAGAGATGGTATAGTAATGTATAATAATGATTGTATAAAATGTGAAGCTGCATGCCATTTTATTTTTAAATGTCAAGTAAAGTCTAGGCGTGTAGAGTTTGAAAATCGGTGTCGTGAATTAGAACTCCCCCCTAGAAAAATTCCCAAAACAGTGTCTACTAGATGAAATTCTTTATATGAAATGCTTAAAGTTGCTTATGAATATAGAAAGCCTTTACAAATGGTTTGGAATGCTCACAATTCAGATATTGATTATAGAATTACTGACACTGATTGGAAAGAAGTATATGAACTTAAAGAATTTTTTAAAAAATTTATTTAGCTACAAAACAAATATCTGGACTTTATTATCCAACTATTTGTTCAGTTATACCAAATATATGTGCTATTTCTGATAAATTTTTTCAATACAAAAATATTCCACGGTTTAAAGATTCTATTAATGCAATGATTAAAAAATTTAAAAAATATTTTATTCATATTCCTCAAATTTATTTAACTGCTTGTTTATTAAACCCAACTTACAAAGAAATAGGTGCATCACGAATGATTGAAAGAATATATTCAAATTTAGATATTTTAGAGATTATATATCAGCAAAGTATCCAAGGTGACGAAGTTGCCGAAGAGGACAAAATACCTAGTTTGTCCGATGTTAAAGATAGCATAAGAATTGAAGCTAGAAAATTGTATGACTTGTATAATTCTAGTAGAATAAATGATGAAGTACATAATGTAGAACCTTCAAGTTCTAGGCGTAGATATTCAAATGAAGATGATATTGATGATATGATGGAAAATTATCTTGGTCTTACTTCTAATGAAAGGAATGATTTTGATGAATATCTTAATCAGTGAATGGAAAGCATTAAGGATGCACAAGGCAAACCTCAACTTTTGGAATGGTGGAAGACTCGCGGCAAGTCATTTCCAAAACTTCAACCGGTGGTTCGAGATTTGGTAGCTATTCAAGCATCTTCAGTAGCTTCGGAGGGCGCTTTTAGTGCAGCAAGATATCAAATTGGGGAGCATAGGTATTCATTAGCATCAGACAGCTTGGAGATATCGTTATTGTTTAGAGATTGGATCAATGCCGAGCGAAGGAATTATGGGCGTCCTAGTTTACCTGTCCAATTTGAATATGATATAGATAATATTTTGGTAAATTCTAGTGAAGACGGCATGGATGCATTGGAGGATCAAGCACAACAACCACTTCCAGAAAATGTTACCAGGGAATTGTTAGAAACTCTACGTCAAGACTATTTTCAAGGATTCAAATATTAGTATGATAGTTCGAGGCCTAATTCAAACAGAACCCTTCCTAGAAGGTGGCTGCGTAGATTAGGTTCTCTTCTAATATTTGTAATACAAATTGTATTATTTAATTTTTATGAATAAAATTATAGGCTATTCGCCTTAAATTTTTTTAATTATTGTCTTCAATTTAATACAAGTCTTTTTTATATATTTCAATTTTTAAATGTTTCAAACTTAAGTTACAATTTGAAATTTAAAAAAGTTTAACAAATGATAGTTTAAAAAGTTTCAAACTTAAGTAAGTAAGTTATTAAGTTAGTTATAGTTTAAAAATTTAAATTTAAACTTTTAAGACTTAAGACTTAAGAGTTTAAAAAGTTTTTAAGAGTTTAAAATTTGAAATTTAAAGTTTTAAACTTTTAGAGTTTAAAATTTAAACTTTTAGAGTTTAAAATTTAAACTCTAAAAAAAGTCTAATTTATTAAGTTATACTTTTAAAAGAAATATAAAATAACTTATATATTTTGAAACTTTTTCAATTATAAATAACCAAATTTTAATTTAATTAAAAAAAATTTAAAAAAAAAACGGGACCCGGTATACCGGTTCGAGACGAAAAGGGCAAAAATTCCCGATACTACCGGTACCGGTACCGTCTCGATTCCCGGACAACCGGCGGAAGATTGCTCCGGTACCGGTTCGGTTCTGGTTAATACCGATCCAGAAGTACCGGTACTGGTGCCGGTGCCAGCCATACATTGAAGCATTTGCAAATGTTGTGAGGTTGTACTCTCTGCCCAACGTGTACCTATATATATTCTTATCCTTTTTTCTATGGAGCAAATCATGAGAACACATCAAAATAATCTTCATTCTATGTTCTTGAGTGATGGGTTTTTTTTTGTTAATCTTTGTTAGATTCTGGCTCCTAATAGAAGAGCTTGTTGAATCCTAGGGGATACATGTATACCGGATAAAATATCCTTAAGAATAATCTCAATGGCACACCTCAAGTTATGTGAATTTTCCTACAGATTTTGTGATCAAGTAATTTTTCCTAAGATTTTCCAACAATTTCTAGTTGCCAAAAGTCATAAACATGAAGTAATTCCCCATGTCATGATGATACTAATTCAAAGTATATCCAAAGAGTTAAACAAAAAACTTTTTGGTGTTTTACGTCATCAAAACTTTGAATTCTTCTTAAACAGATCCCAAGGCTTCCGAGGTTTAACGACATGCGTAATTGTCTACCTAATCTTGATTTATTAACTATTTTTCCCTTTTGAATTTCTTAACCATTGGGTGGAGTTTATAGATAACTACCGACCGTTGACTTTTTAGAATTTTACTAATTAATTATTACTTGTTTCGTTTTTTTTTTACTTTGTCACATTTTGCTTTCTGAGAATCAATTTGACTAATTTTTAGAGTTAAATTGATTAAGAATAATTCAATATTTTAAATTTTAAATATAGATATTCGAAAGTTATATGAAAAATACTATAAATTGTAATTTTTCTGATATTAATATGCTGAAAAAATACTTCTTAAAATATTGATTAAATAGTTTGACTTTCGATAGGCGAAATTTGACAAATTAAAGAAATGGAGAAAGTCATGATAAGGTGTCTGTCTCATCGTCTTGCCTGCTGACCTCAAAGGCGATTTTGGAATTTAAAGTATTTTGTGTGTAATGAGTATTGTACTTAATTGTATTGTATATATACTTTTTTGGGGGAGAAATGGGGATTTAGCTCATTATAAATTTATTTTTAATTTTATGACTCTTTTATTAGAGATTTTCATTTATTACAGATAAGAAATTTTATTTTTACATATAAGAGATTTTATTTCCTCCTTTTTTTCCCCCGAGTTGCAGATAAATTAGGATAATTTTATTTACTTCCTCAAATACTTACTCCATCTCTTATGAAATGTGGGCCTCGAAATTTTACGTGCAACCGCAATTCTCAAAAGACAGCACTCTCCCATATTAGTTGATCACTATACTAAAAATAATTATTTTATATTAATTGATAATTTTACTAAATCAAAAAAGTATTAATTAATTTTTTTTCATATTACCTTTGTAATTGATTCTTTTTTAAAGTGTTCACACTTATTTATAAAATTTCAAAGAAATTTTTTAAGGAGTGAATTAGTAAAACTATTTTCTTATTTATGATTTTTTAATATGCGTGTAAAAAAGAAAGTGATCAACTAATATGAGACGGAGAGAGTACAGAATATGTGGAAAAGTGCATTGATATTCGTTTTTAGTGTCGCCATTTAACTAACACTCATTTTATAATTTCTTTTATAAATTTATCCGCTTTGAAATAAAAGTCAGACAATTTCGTTTGAAGTTTGACGACTTTAGACATTCGCGTATGAAAGTATGATCTTGTGAAGGCTTAACATCAAACATTTTCGCTTGATGTTTAGTATGGCTTGCAAAGGTAAACGTTCAGACATTTTTGACTGAGGTGCATGTAAAAATTTATTAAACTTTGAATCATGTATGTCTGAATCTTTTCATGTATGTTTGCCCTCAATCATATATGACTGAAATAAATGTAAAATTAGACTAAATTTCAGATATATGCGTCTGAACAAAAAATAATAATTTGTTCTTCGAATTTTAACAATTCAACACTCAAATATACTTTAAATGTGCTCAAATTTGAAACATGTTCTATATATCATAAAATCAAAACGGAGAACTGCCACATATACCTATGTACAATTAAAAATTATTTAAATATACCCCTCGTTATACTTTGGTCCACATATACCGTTTTCGTTATACTTTGGGTCCAAATATACTCTTGTACTATTAGAAATAGTTTAAATATACCCATCGTTATACTTTCAATCCAAATATACCCCTTTCGATATACTTTGGGTCCAAATATACCCTCCCATTATATTTTTGATCCAAATATACCTCTCATTATACACATTTAATCCATCTCCGATCCACTCTCTTGATTCATACAAAAATAATACACATATTCACAATTTATACCCCTATTATTTAAATCTTTCCTTGGCCTCACAACTGATAAACTTGTTTACAGAATTTTTTTAGAGTTTTGATATATAAGAAAAATCATTTTCTTTCTGCCTTCATTTTTTGGTCTAATATCAAATCTTAAAACTTATACTTGAAGCAGGTAAGGAAGATTATCATATATAAATATAGAAAAAAATATTCTTATATCTGCTAAACGGATCATTAGTGTCAATGGAAAAATATTCAGAAATAGGTAGAGCAAAAACTTTAAAGAGTTTGGATTCATTAAAAGTGAATGACATTAAAAAAGAGAAGAAAACAAAAGAAGTAGGAAATTGAGATGGTTTAAATGGGTGGGTGTCAAAAATAAGGGTAAATCAGCATAAAAGTATAATGGGAGGAGTATATTTGGACCCAAAGTATATCGGGAGGGGTATATTTGAACTGAAAGTATAACGAGGGGTATATTTAAACTATTTCTAATAGTACAGGGGTATATTTTAACCCAAAGTATAACGAAAATGATATATTTGGACCAAAAGTATAATGAGGGGTATATAGTACAGGGGTATATTTAGCCCTTCTCTGAAATAAAAATACAATCATTAATTTATCAAAAATGCACAAATCTAACAAATCAATTTAACGCCCTTTTAGTTTTTTCAAATCTGCACTTTAGTCATGCACACACAACTGAACTACAGGTAAAAATGGAGTGAAATTTCAGACATGTGAGTCTAAAAGTTTTTATCAAAAAAAAAAATTTTTATTTTTCAAATTTAAACACCTAAATTTACTTCAAATAAGCTCAAATTTGAAACATAAATTTCACGTATCATAAAGAACACACTTCAATCATCAATTTGTCAATATATAATAAATTCAATAAAATTATTTAACACCCTTTCAATTTTTTCATATATGTATGCTCTCAGTCATACATAACTGAAACACTTGTTAAAATTAATTAAAATTTTAGTCATAAATGTCTGAATGCTAAAGCAAAAAAATAGTATATTATTTCACTCGAAAGTTATCTGATATTGAGTATTCATATAAAAATATAAAATAAATATTATTTAAATAAGACGACCAAAAAAAACACCTCGTAAACTTTTTAAAAATATGGGCCCACTCAAACTTTGCACTCCATACATATTACGTAGTTCCCATTTCTAGATCTCAAGAGTATCCTAAAGCAAAGAAATAAATTATCAGACTGTTTACACTCAATTTTGATTTAATATTTTTTAAATTGTTAAGTTGCACAGAATATAATTTTTTTCATATTTTTTTGGTTAACACAATTTATTGATAATCATCTTATTTTTAAAAATATTGAGGTTATTATCTATTTTTTTTTATTTTAATTAACACAATTCATTAATGGATAAGTCGGAGAAGATATTCTTTACACTGATAATAAATAGCACATGATTTTAGGTAAACGATAAATCATAATTTTGAGCACATTATTTTAGGTAAACATTTTTAACACACGATTTTAATAATCATGATTTTATTTTACCACATAGATAATTTAGGATTTTAAAATTTTCTATAAAGTGTCTCATACACTCAACACAAACTTTGCCGGTGGAAATTTCCAAAATTGGCAAAAATTTCAAAGGAAAATATCAATTCTCTATCCTTAATAATTAAGTTTTACTTTTCCGGCCACCACCCTCGCCGGAGCTCCAACCTCCAACCACCCACATCTGTAATGCCATCAGCCCACCACCGTACTCCGTTCAACCCCAAAACCTTCTTTCTCATCACTGTTCCGGCGAACAACAACCACCAGACCCACACCGCTACACTACCATTTAACTCCCTTCTTCCCCATTTTCCCCACAAAACCCACAAACTCCAACGCAAAGCTCAACCACCATAGCTCCGTCGAACAACCAGACCACCCCACAAGCCCCACTATTCACCACCGTCTCCCTCTTACCTTCGTTTCTTTGTCAAAATTTCGGCGAAGAACAGACCCAACTGTTCTCCACCTTCTTTACCCTCTCACATCTCGCCGGAGCTCCAAT